>CALSBZ010041219.1:38892-62763 GCA_943591055.1 Gobionotothen gibberifrons
GGTTTCCTGGAGGCTGTTTCAATCTGTCTGACCTCATGTTCCTTGTTTACCTCTGCATCCCCCCCCTCTGTGATGTAGATCTCGGTGTAGATTTCATTCAGGGGTTTTACATTTCCTTTTTTCGTGATTTTCTCACATATGAATTCAGACTTTTTCTTGAGGTTTGATTTTAGTTTAGCTTGGCACTCAGAAACAATTTCTGAATGAAGCAAAAAGGAAAATTGGCAATTAGAGGAGACCACAAATAACAGGTGTCTAAATACTTCCTCCTGATTCAACACAATAGCAGATTATTTTTCAAGGATCAAGACCCTGTATCTTGTTATATCTTACACAGGCTCCGCCCTCTACTGGGCTATATGGGTACTACCTCTCAACCATACTATGCAAGCATTCACCTACCTAAATCGGCCCTTTCTGTGTCAGCCCCCCCATGGGCCAAATTCCTTTTATGGAAGGTTTGGTGGCGGAGTAGGCCACCAGGTAGTACTATAGCTTCTTAGCTGTGGCTCCCCAGCTGTTTGCAGGTCCCCTAAACACAGTTGTATGGGGAATGGAAGCTCAGCTGTGTACTGACAGAGTGGATGGACAGGACACTGAAACTGGGTTACTCACTCCAGTTTTGCAGCGTCCCTCCTCCATCACCCCAGGAGGAGATAGGTTTCCTTTCAACAAAGATTCAGGCCTTTTGCAAAAACAGGCTGTGTCTGTTGTGCACTCTCAGGACAGGGAAAAGGGGCTTTACTCCATGTACTTCCTGGTTCCCAAGAAGACAGGACGATTCA
The DNA here is from genome assembly GCA_943591055.1 of Gobionotothen gibberifrons. Taxonomy (NCBI): domain Eukaryota; kingdom Metazoa; phylum Chordata; class Actinopteri; order Perciformes; family Nototheniidae; genus Gobionotothen; species Gobionotothen gibberifrons. The sequence goes on from CALSBZ010041219.1 coordinate 39,678, forward strand.
GACCCATTCTGGATCTTGCAGCCTGAATCAGCACATTGCCTGCAAACATGTCCATATGTAAACCAATTACTGGAACTAGGGCAGCCGGGCGATTGGTTCACTTCCATCGACCTGAAGGACGCTTACTTTCATGTTGAAAATTGCTCCAAAGCACAGAAAGAATTTGCGTTTTGCCTTCCAGGGGGTAGCCTACGAGTACAAGAGACTACCGTTTGGCTACTCCCGATCCCCATGCACATTCATCCGCTTTGCAACTATGGCTTTTTAATACGACCTCATAGTCATGGCCAGGTCCAGGGAAGGGGCAAACACAGCCCAATTGATCCAATTAGATTGCGGTCAATTGGAAGAAGAGCAGTCCCATTCCTCACCAGCAGGTGGAGTATCTGGGGATTTTGCTCGATGCAGGCAGACTACGTGCCACCCTGTCAGAGAGCAGACAGGCATCCCTGCTTCAGGCAGTTTGCAGACTGCAACAGGGGGCAACGGTGACAGCTTTGACCATTATGCAGACTCTGGGTCTCATGGCGGCTGATCACTTCGTGGTACCGGTGGGGTTACTGCATATGTGTCGGTAAGAGGTAAGCGTGTCTGAGTGTGCTCTACCCAGCCAAGTAAGCTGCGGCCCCAACTTCTCCACGGTCACAACCGGATGAGAAGAAGTTGCGGTGCAGTTGCTGTTAACCAAAGGGCCTGTCAGGGGCAGTGTGATGGGTCAATGTTGTTGGACGATCAGGGCTCCACCCACTGTACCCATAGAGTCCAGTAGAGGGCGGAGCCTGTGAAAGATATAACGGGAAGTTACGTATTGTAACCCTAGTTATATAAGCACAGGCGGAGCCCTCTACCTGGGGCCCTGTCTGTCCTATGCCCCTCGCTGAAGAGGGTGTAGGATGACGGGATCGGGAGGCGTGGCCGCTTTATATACTGTGCGCCTATGTGCGCATTCAGGTAGGCCCGCCCAGAGGGTCCGGCTATGTTTATATATATCTCAGTAGGTGAATGCTCGCATAGTATGGTTGAGAGGTAGTACCCATAGAGTCCAGTAGAGGGCTCCGCCTATGCTTATATAAGTAGGGTTACAATACGTAACCCCCCCATTTCATAATCATATGTAGCAGCATAGGCAGACGGGTTTTTTCTTTGGTAAGTACTCTCAAATTGGTTTTGTATTGCAACTGAAGAGGGCAGTGGATGTTGTGTTACTAATTGAAGAGGGCAGTTAATGTTGTGTTACTAACTGAAGAGGGCAGTTGATGTTGTGCCTGGTCACCTATGCCCGAAGAGGTTTTTAATGCAACTGAAGTCGGGCAGTTGAAGAGGTTTTTAAGAAAGAAAATGATCAAATGTAAACAGGTGAATTAATGATTATATCTTAGACATTAACACCGGAAGGAAACAATTGCATGATTGTCACAATGTAACAAGAGAAGGTAACAGCCCTGTAAAAGTGTGGGGCATTTCTTTGAATAAAATCATCCCACCCTTTTGTACTGTGATAACTTAAAATAATTCTGCACCGTCCTCTCACACTTAGGTAGGGCCACACCCCACTTCAGATACCAGAATCCTACGGGATCGCTTAAACGGATTTAGTAAGTCGTCGGCCTTAAAACAGCAGTTAATTGAACTCGGTTCTCCAGAAGTTAGTAGAGGTGATACCTTGCCTTAGCGGTAAACTTGCATAGACTCAATAACTTCTGATAGGTCAATTAGTAGATCTGATTAATAGTCAGAGATTATTTCAGGCCCGCCGGCCTCAACAACACAATGAACTCTTGGTTTTTGCATCAGCAGAGACTAGAGTGACGCCTTACATCTCAATGAACCTCAAAGGTGACCTGGGCAAGGACAGGAAAGAAGAGAGAGTCAAATCTCTATCCAATGGCTCTCAAGAGCTGTTGTAGAGCTGAGCCCAAATGTGAGTGTTTTTTTAGCCTGAGGTGAGCATGCCATGTTCCTCTCCTTCCACCAAGACCCAACTGGCATTGATGGATCCTTAGATGATCCAGTGGTACGTAGATCCCGGTACCTGGTTAAAGGATGAAGCCCCGGTGTCCCTAATACAGGGGTGGTAGCTTTCTTCCTAACTGGCTCTCCTTTAAAGGTGTACTACCCTCACCTGGAACAAATAGCCCTGGGTGACCCTGTCAGAAACAGTTGACCCTGACCACACAGCTTTCAGGGCCCTGGGGGTATCTAAATCACGACACCATGTAAAGATGGTAAATGTCTGAGGGGTATATCAGGAGAGCACATACCGTTATCATTCTGATTTACCTGACCACAGTCAAAAGACATGATGCAGGGTTATAAAAATACAAGTCCCATCTTTGTAGCATATTTCTAATGACCTACCTGCAGGTTCTGAAGGGTGTTTTGATAATTTCTCCTTTAGATCATTCTCTTGTATCTCCCCCAAAACCATTATGGTCACTTTGAACGTATTGATGCAGTAGTTCAGAAACATCTGATCCACTGTGTCCATCCGGTCTGCATCCTCCAGCCGACTCTTTGGGATTCCTTGGAATCCTAGGACCTCCTCCTGCAGGAACCACTTGAACTTTTTAAAGTCCTCTTTCCCCAAACGTTCCAAAGTGCTGAAGAGGATCTTTTTAGGAGTCTCCATCTTTCCTGCAGAGATTCAAAAGGAGAAAATGATATGTAGATACATTTATAAATATAGAAGAGGGCTCAGAGGAAACAACAAGATTAGGACCTTAGCTATCGATTCGTTTTAGTAATCAGGGGGTGGGGGCTGCTCATATGGACCTCTGAACTTAAATAAATAATGTTGCAATCTGAGATATAACTTGTGTTATGACAATCAAACGTACATTGTAAAATGTTGAAGTCGAATGTAGTATTTCCACACATTTTAGTCTCTCATGTTATTTAGACCGGTGAGACAATATAAGACTGCTTTTCTGCGTTTTACTGAATTGAACTCCCTGCTTTCATTCTAACCATATGTGTATTTCACAAGTTGTTGCAAACTTATAATAAACCTCAATTTGATTTGAAAACATTTGCATAAATACTTTTACATACAGCTCGCCTCCTAAACTTTGAATGGATTTAATATATCAACATAACCAGTGTGCAAAACTCAATCAGTGAGAGGTGTTGTAGTTCTACTAGCTGACCACTAGATGATGCTAACTGACCCTCTAATGAAATGAAGATTAGCTCTGGTATGTGATGAAGCAGTGGTGTCAATCACATGCATGTCTGCCTGATCACACACATTGGGAGATATGTAATTTGTTTTTGAATGTACTATGCACTACAACTAAACTGCTTTCTCAATAACGTTTCAACAAACTCCAGGGTTGTGTTTAGATAACATAACATATTGTTGATTATTGGCTACAAAAAAAATATTGTTAAGTTATTTAAATGATTCCGGTACAGACTATTATTCAAACTATGTTCTCCCTACACAGTATTTTCTGGAATTATTCCAACAGTTAGTCTGACCAAATGTTGAGAGCTGGGGCCTCATTTATAAAGGGATATGCGCTCAAAAAATGGCGTACGGCAGTTTCTACGCAATGTTTGCGATTTATAAAATACTAACTTGACGGGAAAACGTGCGGTCCTCCACGCAAACTCTAAACCATGCGTACGCACTAAGCACAACAACGGGAGAGACGAGAAACTGCGACACCGTTGGCAGAAGGAAGAATGGAGAAATATGTGGAAATAATACCATAAATAAAATGTTACGTCTCATTTATCATATAGGAATAATTCATTTTCAAACATTGATTAAAGCCAATCTTAAAATGATCTAACAAACGCCTGTTTGAGACTCCTCAGTGCACACAAAAACATAACTTGGAGAAATAAATAAATACGGATATGTTATTTAAAACCACCTTGAATATAATAATAATAATAATACATTTATTTTGGGGGGCGCCTTTCATAACACCCAAGGACACCTTACAGGGCATAGGGGCAATATAGGGAACACTTAAAACAGTGGATTTCGTGAAGTAGTAGACAAGACAAACAACAGGAAATGGACCATAGAAGGACACAAAAGGACACAGGATACAGATTACAAAGACAATGCCAGTTTGAACAGGTGGGTTTTGAGTTGGGCCTTGAATGTTGCCATGGAATCAGACTGTCGGATGTGTAGTGGCAGGGAGTTCCAGAGTTTGGGAGCCGAGCAGCTGAAAGCTCGAGCACCCATGGTTTTGAGGCAGGGGGTAGGGACGGTGAGAAGTCCTACGGACGAAGAGCGGAGGGTGCGGGAGGGGGTGTACTCCTGAAGGAGGTCTGTGATGTAGATGGGGGCAAGGTTATGGAGAGCTTTATATGTGAGTAGGAGGTTTTTGTAGTCAATACGGTAGCGTACAGGCAGCCAGTGTAGCTGAGTGAGAATGGGGGTGATGTGGTCGGATGAGTTGGTGCGGGTGATGATCCGGGCAGCAGAGTTCTGGATTATTTGCAGTCTATTGAGGAGTTTGATGGGAAGGCCAGTCAGAAGTGCATTGCAGTAATCAATCCGGGATGTGACGAATGAGTGGACCAGGATTTCGGTGCTGGGTTGGGACAGAGATGAGCGGAGTCTGGAGATGTTCCGAAGATGAAAGAAGGCGGTGCGGGTGATGTTTTTTATGTGTGGTGCGAATGAGAGGGAGCCGTCCAGAATGACACCGAGGCTTTTCACTTGGGCAGCGAATGGTATGGGGAAGCCGTCGATGATGATGTTTGGTGCTGGGGTGTTATGTGAATTGGTGAGGGTGGATTTGGAGCCGATGAGCAGGGCCTCAGTTTTGCTACTGTTAAGCTTCAGGAGGTTCCTGCTCATCCAGCTCCTGATGTCCTCAAGGCAGGTGGTGAGGGAGGTTGGGGGCAGGGCAGTGGTGGGTTTGGAGGAAATGTAGACCTGTGTGTCATCGGCGTAGCAGTGAAAATTAACCTCATGGTGACGGAGGATTTTGCCCAGGGGGAGGAGATATACAATGAATAGGAGTGGACCCAGTACTGACCCCTGGGGGACACCCAGTGAAATAGCACTTTCTTGTGACTTGTGATTACCGAGCTGTACAAACTGTTGTCTGTCAGTGAGGTATGATGAGAACCAAGAGAGTGCAACACCAGTGATCCCAATGCCAGCCAGGCGGTCCAGGAGTAGTGGGTGAGAGATTGTATTGAATGCAGCGCTGAGGTCAAGGAGGATGAGGATGGTGAGAAGTCCGGAGTCAGCTGCACGGAGGAGGTCGTTGCTGATTTTAACCAGAGCTGTTTCAGTACTGTGTTTTTAATGTTATGAAATGTTTTCTCATAAATGATGCAGTAAGCATGCCGTTTGCCAAGACTTGATAAGTCGCTCGTAAAACACAGGAGGCATGGAAACTAAGAGCACCATATGTGGTAAATTGTAGAGCTAATATAACACAACACATTAGTTGTATTTCCTTTAACTGGTGGATATAGAGTTGCTGCGAGGGAGGGGGGGGGGGGGTTGAGATGCACAGGCTGCAGTGGAGACGCTGCGCACAGCTGATCGACAGCTGATCGACAGCTGATCGACAGCTGGGACACAAACCACCAAATACAAAAACATAATTCAGATCCAGTCGTCATGACTCCACTCCTGAGGGATTCCCCGATCATTTCTTACAGTTTCTCATCAAGGGGGGTCTCCTGTCCCCTATACAAACACACTGCCTGAGGAAGGCTATGTGGATTTTTTTTGTCATTAACCTTTTTCGGACCACTTATTTATTTATTTTGGTGACGATCCGACCTCCATGCTGCTACTCTGGTTCAAACTGCATCCACCAAACAATATGATTTATCTCGACCTCCCCAAAATAACCAAAATCTGACACGGTGTGAGATGTTCTGTCGTCATTTCCTGCGATCTTCTTCATGCAGTCAGTCAAAATGAATGAATGAATGGGCATTTCTTTGACTATTTATAGGCAAATATGGGCGTTACGTGAAGCCCGCAAAAGCTGCACCGCATTTCCAGTCGGTTGTGATTTATAAAGGGAAACTGCCGTAGGAAGTGCCATACGGACTTTCCTCGCCGGTACGCAATGTTTGGTGAATTGGAAAGTGGCGGAAAATGTATGGACCTATTTTTCGGATTTCTACTACGTAAGCAACCTTCCCACGTCAATCCTACGCACGGCGTTATACCTGAGGCCCCTGAACTGTGCTGAAGTTCTAGTAGCTCTCCACCAGATGGTGCTGTCTGTATAATGAAATACATATCAGCTGAGCACTAGTGTTAGGTCTTTTAACACCAAGGTCCTCCTCCATAAAGCCTAACTGATGAACTTACTGAGCATCTGAAAGAGTTTGGTTTGAACAGCTCAGCTCTGGAGAGCTTCTCTCTCTGCACGACTGAGAGAGTATTACTGTGCAGTTTGGCATCCGACTGCTCAGGACTGCACACTGCTTCGAAGGACAGACTGCAACATAAATCTTTGGACAGAACTACCACAACTTCATCACATTTACACCACCAGCTGCTGAAAGCCCAAAACAACCCCCCCCCCCCAACCCCAACAATGTCCTCGCTCCATTTAATCCCACAGCAGCGTGTTACGTTAGTGACAGCTTCTTTCCTTTCCTCAGTCAGAACATGTTCCTGTCATGTGCTTTAGCCCTGTATATTGGGTGTACCATATATGGGGCGAAGCCTGCGAGCTAGTTCAGGCAGTCAACTCGAGCACCAATGATACATTAACACGTGACGCACCTCGTCCCTCTTACAACCAACCAAACACATTCTCCTAAACATGCCGCTCTATTTAAGCTGCCAGATCTCTCTGCCTCTGCCTCGCTATGCTGCTGCTGCCACTGCTGTGTTCACTTGCTATTGCTGCGTTCATGTCATGTTCCTACTGCTGTGTTTCATGTTGCTGCTGCTTGCCTGACCCACCACCACCCCAGCTCCACCCCAGCTTCCACCTGTAGGCTCGGGGGATAGTTATCTAATCATCACTCAATGTTCTTTGTAAATCTGTGGAGTGATGAGGCCCGAGCCTATACGCCAAACTCAAACTATATGCTGCTATAATAAATATATTAAGAACACGTGAGTTGTCTGACTGAAATTGTTTGTACTGCATATTGCATGTACTGTATATTGAATGTACTGTATATTGAATGTACTGTATATTGTTTGTACTGCATATTGCATGTACTGTTCATTGTCTGAGGGTGTTTGTTCCTTGTGTAAGGCAGAGGGCACTGAGGACAACGATTTATTACACATGACCATAAAATTAAGTTTGGATTATGATTCTTGGATAACATCTGTGCCTCATGTGTTTATCTTTTATGTGTTTATTCTTCTTTTATAGTTGCAGTCGTGGCAGATTTTATGTTATCTCATTAACCTTCATCTGAATTCTGCCCTCTAACCAGGGTTGTGTATTAAAGATGCTGTTAGAGAGCTTTGAGAGATGTTAGGGATACATTAGTAGAGCCTGCACATTAATACAATGATATATTCATCAACAATAATAACTGAGAGGTAAAGTAAAATCTGAATGCATACAACATGCAGACCGATGAAGATACATCCCCAAATCCCCAAATACCTTCCGTAGTTAACATGGTCTCTGCTGATATAATTATGCTTATTTCCTATTCTACAATAATGGACTATCATAAATTCAATATGTTTTTCTGAGATGTCTTACTTTATGATATTGAAGCAGTTTTTATTAGCTGTTAATCAGTAACCAGACCGCCTGTAAACAGACTCTGAACTCTCCCTGTCCCTCATTATCTGAGAGACACTGGCTGTAAAAATGTTGGTCTGTTTCAAAGAGACTGAGTGGGCTGACCCTTGGTACTGCAATAAAACCTCTAACAATAAAAGAATTGACACACAATTCCTGGAAACAACAACAAGTGTGGCTGCGACTGACAACCTACAGAGGGACAGAAAAATGCCAACAGTCCTGTATTAAATCCAATCTGTGTGAAAACTGTGTTTGCCAGGAGAGTTCTACAATCTGTGCTCTTGCTGTTTCATGGTGGTGAAGTACAGGATTACATTTATTGTGCAGCTGTTTCTAATATATCTGCTCCTCTATAGCAAATGTAGATAATGGAGACAAAATATTAGACAAATAACGACAACAGCAGCACAAAGTAAAGGCTAAAAATTAAATAGCCTTTTGGTTAATTCGAGTACTTTTAGATGCTTTTAATACGTTGCTTAATGTACACTGTCCCTTGTTTTAAATAAATAAATGCAATTCAATTCAACCACAGAATGAGGTGAAAACAGCTAAGGTCATCAGAACTAGCCTAAACCCTTACCCTAAATTCATCTGAATTAGTTAAAACCGTAACGCTAATGTCATATGAACAAGCCTAAACCGTAACCCTAAAGGCATCTGTACTAGCTAAAACCCTCACCCTAAAATCATCAAACTATATCTTAAACCCTAACACTAAAGTCATCTGAACTAACTTAAAGAGCCTGTGACACGAGTTTCCCCTATCATCCAAACCCATCAATTTGAGTAAATATTGTCCCCTATATTTGTACTTTGATAACCATTAATCTGCCCTTCAATGTTGACCATATTCTGGATCTTCTCAGGGATTCTTCAAGTCCCGCTCCAGCTGCACAGCTCAGACAGTTTAATTTTGAACGTGTCTGAGAGCTCATATGAGGCTGAGCGATCGGTTTATGTTGTATCTGTTAGAAGTTTAGGAATTAGGTGCGTCAATATGGGCGATAATACGGTTATGTAGCCAGTGGTGGACCGGGACTAAAAATCATCCCGGGACTCTCGACCGGCCCATTTCGGTACCGCTAGTAAATTATCAACGGGGGGAGTGGGGGATGTGCTAGTGCCGACCGGCCCACTTCGATACCGGCCCATCGGGATTCGTCCCGATGGCCAGTCCGCCACTGCACCCAGCCCACGTAAACTGTCAACGGGGGGAGTCTCGCTGCGGGGAAACGGTGGACCTAGTGTCCCGATCGGAGTGGGAATAATAATAATAATCCGTGCATTTTATCCATTCATTTCCCCAACATTGTGGTAAAAAAAACACACGTTTAATCCATGTTGGTGTACTACAATTACAAAAAGCATCGGTTTGTTTTCTCATCAGGAAATGCAGACCGGCTCAAACAAACGATTTTTAAATCATCATCCTCACGATCATTTAATGTAGGCTATCATATGTTCGCCGAATTGACATGAAAGCACTAATAAATGTAGTTTCATCCACTTGAGTTTACAACTACAAAAATAATCGATTTGTTTTTATATCACATCCGACGGGAGGAAATTCAGCAGCTCTCACTACCGATTTGTAATCCTAATTTAATCATCATCTTCACCACGATCATTGATGTTTATGTTCGCCGAATTATAGGGATGTAACGATATCAAAAAATGTGAATTTTTTTTTTTTTTTTTACATAAATTGTCTTTCTTTATTAAATTATAAATCTGATTTGTACAGCATTTTAGTAGGATAGTAGTATTTTAAAGTGTCAACAATATAATAATCAGACCCTGCAATAGAATAAATCAAGTTTCACTTTAGTTTTTCAAGTAACTCAACTCTAACTCACTAACTCACTCATCATCAAGGTTATCTTTTAGAAATATGAGCATGTCCACATTTCCAGGTAGAAGCTGGGATGTTTGGGCGTTTACAATATCCCCTGCTGTGGAAAAAACTCTCTTGCTTGGTACTGATGTTGCTGGGACAGAGTGATATGCTTTGGCCATGGGTGACTGACAGCAGTGGGTAAAACTGTGCATTGTCTCTGCACCACTTCAAAAACAATACAGTTTTTGCCAAGAAGGTGAGGCTTATTGACAGGGCGAGATATAAATATACTGTTGGTACTTGTCTATGTCTCTAGGTATGTATATGTAGCCCTGTACATACTGTAAGGGAAACTTCTGTGTAGCAATGCAGTGGGAGTCACCGACTCATGAAGGAGACACAGGAGGAGCAGGAGTTCTGATGTCAAACACTGGTATTTAATACAAGCATCGGCCGGACAAATTCACATAACAAGTCACAGCAATCAGAGGTTCTGACTGCACTGGTGGGTTGCCAGGTCAATTCTGAATCAGCCTGTGTCTTGGTAGACCATTTAACTAGTTTACAGAGAGTCAAATCAGCATATTTGGGCATGGGCCTTGATACCTGGAGACTGTCTCTGACCCCCCTGCTGTGCTTTGATGACAGCATTCTCAGAGTCGTATAACTCCCTATTTCCTCCACATCAAGAGATAAGGATCAGGGCTGATCGTAAACGTCAACACACAGAGAAAGGGTCAAATTCCTGAAGACAGAATTATTCCCTCACACATACAATGTCCTTTTGTGTTATCTGTTGTAACCTACTTGCTACCATGTTGGACAGGTCTCCCTTGAAAAAGAGATCGATGATCTCAATGGGACCATCTGGTTAAATAAAGGTTTAAAAAAATAAATCGGTGTATATTTTGTCAGTCTCATGACGGTATTGAGACATCTATTTACTGCGATATTCGATATATTGTTACATCCCTACCGAATTGACATGAAAGCACTGACAAATATGAATATACTGTAGTCAACTTCATTAAAACGTTATTAACGAGCCTAAACTCAGTAATTCACAATTTCTACGCATGACAACACACTTTGTCCGTGTTTGGCTCTCTCGCCGCACAGTGAAGCATTCCCGCATTGACGTCACTTCCGGCTTCCCCCAAAACTTTAAAATGAGTCGAAGGAATTTTGATATTTATCGGAACGGTATCGCACCTTCTTTTTTAAACTGATGGTTCGAGATTACTAGTAGCCCAATATTTCATTGCACAATAGTTGTTGGGAGGCTGTCAGAGGCTCTTTAAACTCTAACCCTAAAGTCTTCTGAACTAGCCTAAACCCTAAAACTAAAATCATGAGAACTAGCTAAAACTGTTACATAACCCTAAAGTCAACAGAACTAGCTAAAACCCTCACCCTAGAGTCATCTGAACTACCCTAAATCTTGTCATCAGCATGAACAAAAAATCATGACGTAACGTTAAAGTCATCTAAACTAGCCTAAACACTATCCCTAAAGTTTTCTTAGCTAGATAAAACCCTAACCCTAAAGTAATAAGATCTAGTTAAAACTGTAACCCTAGTCCTCAGAACTAGCTAAAAACCCTACCCTGGAGTCAACTGAACTAGCCTAAACCCTAAACCTAAAGTCATCACAACTAGCTAAAACTGTAACATAACCCTAAAGTCATCTGAAGTAGCTAAAACCATAGCCCTAACGTCATCTGAACTAAAGTTTACATATCCTCTAGCTCTGTTGTATTGATCTCATCAAGCTGTATCTATGTTCTGCTCACTTAGTGTGACGCACCAACAGGCTGAATTTCAGCTTCATCTAAACTAAACTGATGTTGTTTCCTCTGGAGTTGTGATGCCTCCACCAGTGAACACAACACATCAGTAGAGCAGCATCTCTACTGTTCTGTTTAACAGCGGCTGACACACATGATGAAAAGTGTTGTAACTTTACCTTCTGATTCTGAAGATGATCTGCATCAAGCAGAGTGAAGGTGAGATGAATCAGCAGCTCCAAGCAGGAAACCAAGCAGAGACAGAACACATGTTTAAATGCAGGCAGGAGGTTTCCACAGCTCTACTGATTCACACACGGTCTAACTCTGTGAATTCATCTCCAGCTGAAATACGATCACAGGGCACTCTGGACTCTGGAACCAACAACCAGGAGCAACTCAAGCCAAACATTAACAGACAGCATAAAACCTTATCATCTGGATCATAAAGGTTTACAGTTTCATCCTCAGAGACTTGGATTTACCAGTTACCAGTTTATGACCGGGTAACTCTCGGTCAGAGATAGTTATTGTTGTGGGGCACCTGGAACACATCCTTCTCGGGGTGTAGATGACCCCGAGCCATAAGCGACAACAAATGTGATTCAGTGTCCTCAGCTGTTTAATCTATCTATTGAAGAATGTTGATTATTACATACTGAACACTATGTCAAACACTATTCCTGGCTTAAAAAGTGATCTCTGCATATGTGCCTGTGAGTGTGGGTCCCTGGGTCTCTGTGGTTGTCTGTGAGTCTCACACCCTGCTTCTCCGTGGTGCTGGAGAGTCATTTTCAGGCTCCTCTCCACAATTGTCCCCCTAAAAATGATTTTTAATAATTATTTTTGCATTTAAATGACTTTAACACAATGCTCATAGTCTGGAGCTCACTGGGGTCCTGCATATGCTTTAATCAGGCGTTTTAACACTGTTTTCCACGAAAAAGATTTTTAATCACTATCATGGGGCTATATAAATCAAATTCTGGGTAATGCGGAGCACAATTGTACCTTTTACTATTTAACTGCATTTGTGTTATATATTTTTGGGCTAGAAAAGTGACATTTCTGGGTGATTTTGTCAGTTTATTGGGAGCTCATAGGTGGCCTGCCAAGCGCCCCCACCCGTGCAAAGAAGAAAGAAGTGAAGAAAACTGTTAATTATATCTTAAAATAATCAAAAATGTGCCAACGGAGAAGGGGCTCAAAAAAGCTCAACCCTTTGGCGCTTCGGGCCAAAGCCCCGGACACTTTTCCACTTCTCCGTCAACATTTTCAACGTAGAAGGGAAAAAAAGTTTCCCCTTCTCCGTCGAAAATATTCATCCTTCCATTTCAGACTACCGTCTGCACTCAGAAAAAAAACGTCTGTCTGATATCCTGGATGAATGTATCCGCCCCAAGTGCACCCTGGCTGGGATCCATTTGATGCCTGGAGACCCCCCAGCCTGGTTATTACAGAACTTTAAGTTTGCAAACTGGTCTCTTGGGTAATGCAAGGGGAGTTTGAGGGTACTCTACCATCAGTATGAAGCACTATTTTCGGATACATTTTCTCATTTTCACCCCTTTTCCCTGGTTCTCACAAAAGTTGACTCTGACTTTTTCTGACTAAGGAGGTTCTGCATGTGGATCTCTGGGTCCACTCTGTCTCATTAACAGCCTCCCCCCCCCCCCGACCTTTAAACATGAATTTACCCATTTTAAGAACCCTTTCTCCGGGTGGAAATGGTGTGTTTGTGCCCTGGTTGTCTTTCTACTGAATTAGAACAGTTTTCCCGACTTTAAACAGTAACATTACCCATGTTTTGAAGACTTTTCCTGCATTATAAAGTCATTTTATTAATTGTATTCATTTTATTTACTATGTCTCCATCTGAGGAATTTTTGTGAATTACGCTGCAATCCCAAAAATGTAATATTTTTTTTCTCTGTGAGGGAATGGTCTCAGGACCCCAATTTTTGGTCAGTGTTTATCCTGCAGCCGTTGTCTACACGTGTATCACAACGGCTTATTTTTAGTGTACCCTGGCAAAAGCGGTTAGGCTGGATTTATTTCTGTCCATTTCATATGCGGCCGTTGCATTGCATTTGGACACCGTGTCCATTTGGCTACACGGACCCCCTAATGCATGTAAGGTTATCAGAAAAAAGAAAAAAAAACCTACATTGTTTAACTGATGTTTAGTGTTTAAAAAACGGCCATTCAAATAAACCAAATTCCTTACAAAGTACTTCATATTCTACCAGTTGTTAAGTGTTGAATACATCAAAGTGTATCTAAAAGTATCTTAGTAACACAAGAAAAGAGAAAAAAGTATTGATGTTAACAAAATTGGATTGTTCCACTGAAATAGCGTTAAAATCAAAAGTGCCTTTAAAGAAAATGTATTCAGACAAAGTATTTTATTTACAAAAATGTTTAAGGTTTTGCATACATAAAAAGTGTATCTTACAGTTCCATTGTGAGAGAATTACACACAAATCTGCCGAGTGTCAGGAAAAAAAGTGTTAAAATCACAAATTTGCCTTTTAGAGAAACAGTCTTTAAGAAAAGATCTAATCAGACAATGTACTTCATTTTCTAGTTTTAAGGTTTTGCATATCTCAAAGTGTGTCTAAAAGTATCTTGGCAAGAGAAAAAAGCCCAAAACTGCCTAGTGTCAGTAAAAAAGTTTTAAAATCACAAACTTGCCTTTTAGAGTCACAGTCTTTAAGAAAATACAAGTGTTACACATTCTACCAGTTGTAAAGTTTTCAGACAAAAAACTGTATCTAAAAATATCTTGGCAGCAGAAAAAAACAAAAATCAGTAAAGTCATCACAAAATCATATTTAAAAAATATTTTAACACTCAAAACAGTGTTAAAATCACAAACTCTCCATTTAGTGTTTGATTCTTTAAGAAACTCAATTCATTACAAATCAATGAATATTTTACCAAGTTAAAAAGTTTTGCGTTCAATCAAGTGTAACTATAAGTATCTTTGTAGATATTTCCAGAAAACGGGATTGTCTTAAAATCCCAAAGTGTCTTTAAGAGTCACAGTCTTAAAGAAAATATCTTCAGAAAAAGTACTTAACTTTCTACCAGTTGTAAAGTTTTCATACATAAAACTGTATCCAAAAAGTAAGAGAAAGGCAACGAGATAAAAAAAAATGCTAAATCAGCCTAGTGTCAGTAAAAAAGTGTTAAAATCCCAAACTTGCCTTTTAGAGTCACATTCTTAAATAACATCTATTCAGACAAAGCATTTCATTTTTTCTAGTTTTAACTTTTTGCATACATAAAGTGTATCTTACAGTTCCTTTGAGAGAATCTTCCTTATAGTTAATAACGTAATTAAACAATAAAAAAGACAAGATCAAGGGGGCATTAAGATTTTTTTAACTATTATTACCCTCTTCAAAGAGACTTCCTTATAGTTAATAAAGTAATTAAACATAAGTTCACAAGCCATACAACTTAAGAAGAACATCCTTAGTTAACACACATCATATTAAAAACTAATCTAATTTAGAGAGGACAATAAAGTTGTAGGTGACTTAATGAGTGAAAATGAATGGCTGATAGCAAAATCAGGGGGTGACAGGAAGGGGGAGAGGAAGGGGTGTGAGGGGGATGGGGGGAGACAGTCTCACACATCCAGACTCCATTTTTCATGAAGAGCCTTAGACGGAGGGTCTGAACCCGGCACAGATACTGCATCTGTTTCTTGACTGGCGCTCCCGACGGATGGCGGTAAGTTCTCACAGGCGTCTCGCTGATTAAACCCATATTGATGCGTCTCTTAGCCATTTTCTTTTTGAAAGTTTTAGGTGACTTTATGAGTGGAAATGAGTGGCTTTTTATCTAGTTTGCACAGAATTCTTTTTTAGCTAACTCCACCCTCCACTATCTTCTGGCAGCAAAAGGAAGGGGGGTGACAGGAAGGGGTGACAGGAAGGAGCGAGAGGGGGGCAGGGTGCAAGGGAACGGGATGCGAGACAGTCTCACACAACTTAAAAGAGACTGCCTTAATTAACACATAGATTGACATCAAAGGCTTATAACATGCCGGTGTGTTATCACACCGGCATGTTATAACACCTCACATCAAATGACAGACATCAAAGGGTAATTAGATTAGACATCAAAGGTTCTACTGTAGGGGGACATGTCACACCTACGTGTGATAACACCTCAACCCTCACATCAAAGGACAGACATCAAAGGGTAATTAGATTAGACAACAAAGGCTCTACTACAAATCACACCTACATGTGAATTACACCTCACCCCGCACATCAAAGGACAGACATCAAAGGGTAATTCGATCAGCCAACAAAGGCTCTACTACAGGGGGGTTTATCACACCTACACGTGACAACACCTCACCCCACACATCAAAGGATTTCACACCTACATGTGTAATCAGATTGTGGGTCACATTTGCTGATACCGCAGCTGACGGCTGGACACTAGCCGTAGAGGAACACCTGGGCAGGACCAGGCAGTTCCCTCTTTGCAGACAAGCATATGTGGTTGTTACGCAGGATCAAACAGGTAGCCTGTGATGAAGTAGGGTTGACCCTATATCATGTGAAGCCACGAGCCGTGGTCCCTGAGGGAACTGGTGCACGGGAGCAAGGCCAATTGCTGAATGCCGCAGCCGACTAAGGCCGCTATGAAACAGTGGAGGATTAGAGAAACAGATGTTTGCCTGGCACTCCGCAGCAAAGTGGGGAGGTGGAACTTCCACCCCGCTGCAGAACCCGTGGTGGGAACCCTGAGTCAGACGGTTCGTCTTGGAAACGCTTCATATCGGTCGGCCCGGGAGGTAAGAGACACGCAGGGTTACCCCCACGCAGCACACCCTCCCGGCCATCAGAGTTGGACCCGCAGTTCGGAGGAACCGACCGCCAGAGCACCGGCACGAGTCCGGGCCGGCGGAGGCCCTCCGATGGCGGGTTATGTTTGCCATTCGATCAGTGAGAAGAGAGGAAGAGAGCGCAGCGAAAATGGTAGAAATCCGGTAATGTACGGATGATTGGGGGGGGGGGGGCGGGGGCTAGACACAGGCTGTGGGGGGGCACCCGGGACCAGGCAGTGCCCCCGGTAGAAAGGACCGGGTGAAACGGGCCAAAACAGAACAAAAATGTTAGGGGAAAGGGGTGAAAATGGAAAAAAAGTATCTGAAAATAGTGCCTCATGAGCCCACAAGAGTCCCCTGTCGACTCCCCTCACATTCCTCCAGAGTCAAAAAAAGTCCGAGTTAACTTTTGTGAGAACCAGAGAAAAGGGGTGAAAATGAGAACATGTATCCGAAAATAGTGCCTCATAATGATGGTCGAGTCCCCTCAAACTCCCCTTGCATTCCTCCAGAGACCAGTTTTGAAAACTTAAAGTTCTGTTAGAACCAGGCTGGGGGGTCTCCAGGCATCAAATATGTCCGAGACAGAATGCACTTGGAGCGGATACATTCATCCAAGATATCAGACAGCCGTTTTTTTTCTGAGTGCATCCAAAAACCGGGTTTCCGAAATCGTGCAGATGGTACTCTGAAATGGATGGATGAATATTTTCGACGGAGAAGGGGAAACTTTTTTCCCCCTCTCCGTTAAGAATGTTGACGGAGAAGTGGAAAAGTGTCCGGGGCTTCAGCCGGATGCACCAAAGGGTTGAGCTTTTTAGAGCCCCTTCTCTGTTGGCACTTTTTAAAACTTTAAAAAAAATATATTTTAAGATATAATTAACCGTTTTCTTCACTTTTTTCTTCTTTCCACGGGTGGGGGCGCATGGCAGGCCACCTATGAGCTCCCAAATTCGGCCTGGAACCTCCAATATTTGTGGGCTAAGCTCCATAAACTGACAAAATCACCCATAAATGTCACTTTTCTAGCCCAAATATATATAATACAAATACATTTAAATAGTAAAAGGTACAATTGTGCTCCGAATTACCCGGAATTTGATTTATATAGCCCCATGATTGTGATTACAAATCATTTTTGTGGAAAAAAGTGTTAAAACTCCTGATTAAAGCATATGCAGGACCCCAGTGAGCTCCAGACTATGTGCATTGTGTTAGGGAACCATATGAATGATAAAATAAATCATTTAAATGCAAAGATAAAGATTATAAATAATTGTTAGGGGGACAATTGTGGAGAGGAGCCAGCAAATGACTCTCCAGCACCCACAGAGACCCAGGGACCCACACACCCAGGGCATACCACCCCCCTCTATTACCCAGGGCACTTTAGAACCCAGGAAAGCAGCTTGCATCATGGGCAAATGAGTATTAAAAGTGCATTAAACTGTTTTAATTTGAGCGTCCATTTGACTGCATAAAGTGACAGTCAAATCGACAGCGTCACTTTATGCAGTCAAATCAGACTCACAGGCACATATGCAGAGATCCAGGGTGATGCACATCGCTTTTTAAGCCAGGAATAGTGTCTGGAAAGTGATTGAAACGTCGGCAAAAGTGTTGTAAATAGGAGGGGAGTGGAGCCAGGGAGCTCCACACAGCAGATGGCTCTCCCACCCAGACTTTAGCTGGAGAACAGGCTGCTTCACAGCACTTTAGAACCCAGGAAAGCAGCTTAAATCATGGGCACATGAGTGTTAAAAGTGCATTAAACTGTTTTAATTCGAGCGTCCATTTGACTGCATAAACTGACAGTCAAATGGACAGATTTCTGTCCATTTGACTGCATAAACTGACATTCAAATGGACAGAGTTTACCCAGATAACAGGCTGCTTCACAGCACTTTACAAGCCAGGGAAGGTGCCTGAATCCTGGGTAAACATTGTTTAATTGTTTAACCTCTTAATCCCGAAGTACGCCCACGTGGGCCCCCCCCACACATTATTTTTTGAGACTATGTCTCAGGGCTTCTTAACCTTTATGAAACTATTAATGTTCCATACCCTTTTAAAGTTAAGAAACGCCGCTAACTGAATATATGAACCATTTTTAGCTAAAAAAAACACAACAGTAATACCAAGCCTTTGAATTAGCATTGAGCGAAAAAATACTAACTAACGCTCACGGAGTTTTTCACAGAGCTCACGGTAGAAATGCCCTTATTTCTATCTTAACTGCAAAAACAAGATATACGATTTAAAGCTGAGACTCCACAGAATCCAGACATGTAATGTCATCACTGTACGACCCCGAATTGTGGAGCTATCAGCCAGAAAAGAGAACGTAAACAACATCCGGTTTCAAAAATATTACAATAACTCCGTCTTACCTTTTTTGATTTGTGATCAAAAGTTGTGTTCACCGGAATAAAAACGCCGCTCAAGGTTAATCCAATGTCTTTGTGTCACGTAGAATTTTTTACTGATAATCCATCATCATATTTATGGCAAAATACTGGGTATAAAGTTTTGCAGTCCAGGCTTGGACTTTCAGATATGCTCCGTTGCTTCTCCATTTACGTCCGCTATGGTAATGTTTACGTGGATTTGGGAACTGCCCCTCGATTCTATTGGATCTGATGGTTAAGAAAAAGGTGTAAATCACCCGAATCGACCAATGGGTTCCAGAGATATGGTCCTGCGTAAACTATAAAGAATGCCAGCCAGCCTAAGTACTTTACGCAGCTGCATTCAAATATTCTTTTCACCTGAAAGGAAGCAGGAATTCCAGCAGCACCCAGAGCGCAGGAGCACAGAGCGGACAGCAGACAGCAGATAGCAGATACCGAGCAGATTACAACGAGCAGATTACAACATTTTCGTTGAGCACTTTTTCTGTACTTTAAGTCAAATAATGGCTCACAGGAAAGAGATGCTTACTACGTTACAGGCAATGGAAATGGTGACTAATGTTGACAGCGATGCAGAAATGTTACCTGTTGATTCTGAATCAGACGACGAGGATCTCTTGCATCCAGAACGTAACCCGGACGGTTATGACTCTGATGACGACATTTCACGGCAAAGGTATGTAATATCTCTGTTTTTATCTATTACTTATTTATTTGGTGTACGATTAAGATAAAATAAGATGAACCTTTATTAATCCCCGAGGGGAAATTCAGTTGTACAAAGCAGCAACAGGGTAAGCGTGACGAGACGTAATTATTGTCATATTTGTGTTGTTGTTTACGTTCTCTTTTCTGGCTGATAGCTCCGCAATTCGGGGTCGTACAGTGATGACATTACATGTCTGGATTCTGTAGAATCTCAGCTTTAAATCGTATATCTTGTTTGTGCAGTTAAGATAGTAATAAGGGCATTTCTACCGCGAGTTCTGTGAAAAACTCCGTTAGCATTAGTTAGCATTTTTTCGCTGTTGTTTACGTTCTCTTTTCTGGCTGATAGCTCCGCAATTCGGGGTCGTACAGTGATGACATTACATGTCTGGATTCTGTCGAATCTCAGCTTTAAATCGTATATCTTGTTTGTGCAGTTAAGATAGTAATAAGGGCATTTCTACCGCGAGTTCTGTGAAAAACTCCGTTAGCATTAGTTAGCATTTTTTCGCTGTTGTGCTTTTTTTAAAGCTAAAAATGGTTCATATATTCAGTTAGCGGAGTTTCTTAACTTTAAAAGGGTATGGAACATTAATAGTTTCATAAATGTTAAGAAGCCCTGAGACATAGTCTCGAAATAATACTGTGGGGGTCTCTAAATGTATTGCATTCACACGTTCAAAATGCCATGTTTAATGCCAAGGAAACAGGAATTGCAGGAATTCATCTAATCCCTTTGTTTTTCCACATTTGTTTTCATAGTGATGGAGATGAGGATGAAATGGCTTCTGGAACCCCATTGTCTACTTTCACCCAACCCACACCTGCCTCACCCTCACATTCCTCATCTTTCACTAGAAAGAGATCTGCACCCGTATTGGCCACTCAGCCTGCATCCAAAAAGCACACACTTCCAAAAGTACCATCGTCTGCTTTCTACCAGCTTTCTGCAGCGTCAGACACATCTATAAAACCCAGGAAGCGTGGCCAAGGTGGGGCTCCCACTCCTCAGCCAGGAAAAAGAAAAGCATCAGCACCCCTGAGTACGACAGACTTTTCAAGATAAAGCCCCTGTACACGGACACTGTTGTTGCCTGCAAAGCACATTTCCAGCCCTATCAGAACATTTCAATAGATGAGAGGATGGTCGCCTCCAAGGCCCGCATCAGCATGTTGCAGTACATGAAAGATAAACCAACAAAGTGGGGATACAAACTGTTTGTGCTGGCGGATTCCTCCACGGCATACACATGGAACTTCTTTGTGTACACAGGGAAGAGTACGTTCCTCTCAGGCCAGGGACTCAGCTACACCTCCGTGACCGACCTCCTGCCCCTCCCTCTGCTCGGTGCGGGCTACACACTCTTTGTGGACAACTTTTACACAAGCCCTGCCCTATTTGGGGATTTGTCCAAAAAAAACATTGGCTGTTGTGGGACCATTCGAAAAAATCGAATTGGTTTCCCAAAGACGGAGTTGAATGGCCTACCAAAAAAGGCTGAAAGGGGAGATCTGCGGTGGATAAGGGAAGGCAAACTCCTGTTCATAAAGTGGATGGACAGCCGTGAAGTGACCATGTGCTCCACAGTGCATGCAGCCTTCAGTGGAAAGACTGTCCAGCGGAAAGTGAAACAGGCTGGTGTGTGGCAGACTAAGACTGTTCCCGTTCCTGACGCTGTGTTGGACTACAACCGAAGCATGGGTGGCGTGGATGTGTCTGACGCTTTGATCGGGTACTACAGCGTTCTCCACAAAACAATGAAATGGTACAAGACTTTTTTTTTCCATTTTATGGACATTGCCACGGTGAACAGCTTCATTCTCCACAAGGAGCTGTTCAAGATGAGGAGTGACCCCAGCAGGACAAAGCCACACACACAGAAGACTTTCAGGGAGCAGCTGGCTGCAGAGATGTTGGAATATGCTGAAAGCTCTGTACCTCCAACCACCCCACCACTCACATGCGGGCCCATGTTTTATGGGAAAGATGTCCGTATCAGGAAGAACTGTAGAAACTGCAATGATGCTGGCAAAAAGAAGGTGAGGACACCATTGCACTGCGTGAAGTGCCAGGTACCTCTGTGCTTGACTCCCAAAAAAAATTGTTACCAGGAGTGGCATGCCAAAATGTTGGCAAAAATATAACCCATCCAGGGAGCAGACATTGAGTGGGAGACAGGAGAATGGCAGCCAAGCTGTCCTCCCTGCTGGACGATGTGTCCCACCCCCTCCAGGACACCCTGTCCTCACTGTGCAGCACCTTCAGCGACAGGCTGCTGCACCCCCACTGTCTCACGGAGAGATACCGCAGGTCCTTCCTTCCTGCAGCGGTCAGACTCTGCAACCAGCACAGCCCCTAGTAGACCCTCCTACACACACACCACAACACAGACTATAACACCCCTTGCTGCTAAATACAAACCAACTTTGTGCAATATGTGTGCGATATGTGCAATATATATATATATATATATATATATGCCATTAATAACTGTGTCATTTATACCTGGCTGCTAAACCCTGGTCTACTTGATTTGTTGATTTGATTTGTTTTTGATCTGTATTTTTGAAAATTATGTAACTTTTTTTTAGTTTTTATCATTTTTTTTTTAGCATATTGTTTATTGTTTATTATATTATAACTTAGTACTTTTTTTAGCATGTTGTTTATTATATTATAACGTAGTACTTTTTTTAACCCATTTAAGATATGCAACACTAAGCTGTCTGTGGCTCTTTCCTGCTGTAACGCTGCACATTTCCCCTCTGTGGGACTAATAAAGGTATTCTGATTCTGATTCTGATTTTTTTTTTTTTTTTTTTTTTTTTTACAACAGTTGTATTTGGATGGAATGAATACCTATAGTGAAAATTCAAAGTAAAAAAATCATTTTTACAGTGAAAAAGGTCAAATGGAACCGACGGTTCCCAAATTACCCAGAGGTGATTCCGCCTGGACTATATTTTTCTAAATCTCTCTAAAAAGGTCAAATTTCACTTGTTTTGCATCAATCTTGATACAGGGTACTTATTATATGTTATAGTTTGGATTCCTAAAGCTTTTAGTCTACTAACCCATCATGCAAGGGTGGTTTTCACTATAAGTAAAGTTTTTTTTTTTTTTTTCATTAGAATTTACATGTTTTTACTATGTTCCATCTGAATTTACTTTAAAATAAAAAAGAAATATATTGATTCTGACACTTCTACATCCAACTCACAGATGTAACCTTGCTTTGAGAAAAATAATTATTAATTTACCTCTTTTAGAAGTGAAGATATATCATTTATTGTGTTAGTGGCATTTTCGAGCCTGAAACCTGAAAAACAGGCTCAGGGCTTAAGAGGTTAAGTGTTTTTAAATGTGTGGAACAGTGTTTTGTCACTTTCAAAACTCTCCCGTCATTGACCGGAGAAATTGGCTCTATGTTGTATTCAATCCGACCATTAATATTCCAGTGAGACGAAGTACGTACAATGACCGGAGTGATTCCATAATCATTTTGTCCCAAAACTGGAGCATTCCCTCACCCAGCATAGAGAGGTTCAGTGAATGTGGTTCTGAAGGTGTGGAGGTGGATCAGTGTGTCAGGAGAGACTCTGTAGAAGGAGAGAGAGACAGCTGGAGGATCCATATACACTGCTACTCTACCAGAGGGTTAGCAAAACCCTTCAGATTAGGGGTGTAACGGTATCCGTATTCGTTCCGTACCGTCACGGTTTGGACGTCACGGTTTGGACGTCACGGTTTGGACGTCACGGTT
>CALSBZ010041219.1:85799-102667 GCA_943591055.1 Gobionotothen gibberifrons
TTCCTCGTCTGTCCTGTGTCTGCATGCATCTGATCTGAGGACGCCGTAACCATCATAAAAACACATCAGAGTCACGTGGAAACCGGTGTAACAGGGACGAGCCGTCAGAGCCACACCTGTCATACTCCAATTAAAACAGCTGTAGCCAAAAGTAAGAACCTTTAAATAATAGATTATTTCTCCGATCTGTGTTAAAAATGGTGTATCTCTATGATTCCAATACTTATTTTACAGTAACATCTGCTATAAATGAACCCCCTCTTAAGTATTTGGTCATGTTTAAACAACAACAACAACAACAACAAATCAAGGTTCAGATTGAAATAAGTCCTTCTGACACTGACTTTCATAGACTGATAGAAAGGTGCATGTCATACTTTATACTTGAAAGATCATCACAATAAAACACTTAAAGTAAAAAGTTTTAAACACATGGCAGTGATGAGGTCATTTATCTTTGGGTTCAGTGTCTCCTGTCTTCACTTGAATCACTCCCCAAAGAATAGCTGCACACCAAAAGTATTTAGACTGCATCAAACTCTTTGGATTAATACATCTTTTAATAAAACTTTACAAAACACAACAGAACTAATGGGCAAATAACATAACCTGCGTCGTAACATTAACAAACACAAATAAACCTAAAACTACCGTCGGTCATCATTCATGTGTGCAGGGTGTGTCAAGATTTACATTAAACAAAACAGCAGCTGTCTCCAAAAGAAGATTGAGCTGCACTGTGGGATGGTGTTGGGCTTCTGAACAAGCCCCCAGGAAGTGCGCCGGACTCAGATGAAAATATTCGTGCTGGCCAAACGGCGGTACTGCACTTCCGTTTGGTTGCCAGGCCCGGAAACACTTTTTCCCATTGACTTACATGGGGAAAGAGTGGTCTGTAAATCGTTGGATCTTTTTTTTTTAACTAAATAAACTACCCAGTATGAAGACTTGGATAGCCCTTATTAAAAACATTCGTTCCTCAAGTTGTAAAAATATGCTAATAATGTTATTCTGAGAGTTATTTCCCTCTGCATTATGAACGCGCATCTAACCCACGGGACCGCGCAGCCAGGCACGTTCATGTTACGTGTTCAGCCTTTACCCATGGATGCACAATAACAACGGACCCACATCGTCTAACCCCACGGAGCTGTAATAATGGATATATTGCACGTTTGCTGTAACTCATCACTTATAAAATATTATACTACATGGGCTGTATGATTAAATCTTGTACCGTAAATGTTGTATTAAATAAAGTTAATATTACCGACGTTAGATTAACGTTCCTGTAGCTTCTTATTGCACTGTATATATATAGATATACAGTACAGTGCAATAATTCTTTCATGCTAAATTAAGCTCTGTTGCTTGGATATCACTAGATCCTGTTACAGCGTAAGATAAGTACATAACGATTGATGTGCACATTAGCATAATTACTAGCTAGCCGTTAGCTGCTAACTGCCGTCTCATTAATCTCAAATCCATAATAACAATCCATGACCATGCTGTTACGTGTACGCAAATTGACGTGCTTGATGTGAACGAGCATTTTGGTTAAAGTTGCGCATGCGCAATGAGCGCACATACGGGTAGCATGGTACACCTGGAGTATTGCCATTTGTATCGCTATCCAGTTCTTATTATACATCCATGCTTCTGAAACACAAACGAGAGCCAGACAGCAGAGAACACAGACAGAGACCCCTAGTGGAGGGAGGCGGTCGTTACCTGTGAATGATGTCAAACCACAGCCATGTAAACAACCATAAAACAGCAAAAACTGAATATTGTTGAGGCAATTTTCTAAATATATACAGGTGTACAGGACCAAGGTCCATGCTCCAACCAGCAACTGTATTGCTGAATAAGCTTTAAGGAGTTTCAAGTGAAGACAGATGAGAAGGATAACTCAATTTACATCACAAAAAATGTTAGAGAATCAGACCTTGCATAGAAGGTGTTGAACAAACAGATTGAAACAGTCAGTGTCTGGCATGTTACCTGCAGCCAGACACTGTATGCTTTCCCTCCGAGTTCCAGATACCAAAACTGGAATCAACACAAGCACCAAACCAAAGTGGCATCATCATCAATCTTTATTTCGGACTCAAGGTCCATATCACATACTAAAAGACAAGACACACATCAATAAATAGAGCTAAACACACAAAACAAATAAAAACAAACAGATAAAAAAAACATAAAATCAGTCCAATTACAGCAAGCCACACATGCTCACTGTCTGTATAGGCTATTGCGCCAATGTCTCCACATCATGGAAGGGAACCGAGTAGAACTCTTCACAGGGTTGATTAAAATCGAGATGACATGATTGTCCGAGTCTTCTAGGCGACACATGAATTTGTACATTAACTTTCTTAAAAGGGCTTGACAAGTAGGCACCCCCAAGTTAACAAACAGCTGGCTGGCACTGTGCCATCTTGGAACCCTCAGCAGCAACCGTAAAGCATCATTGTATGCAATTTTTAGTTTTTGTATGCTTCTAACCTTGTAGTTACTCCACAGGTGAGCCTTGTAGTTACTCCACAGGTGAGCCGTGTACAATGGTGTACAGAAAGCTTTAAAAAGTGATACCTTGACATCTACAGAGCACTTGTGAAATTTCCGCATTAAAATGTTTACCTGGGCATACAGTTTGCAGCGTTGTCGGTGAATGTCTTTGTCATCTGTGAGATCATCAGAAATATAATGACCAAGGTACTTAATCTCACTGCACACAAGAAGATTGTTGCTACTGAGAATAAAATTAGGAAATACAGCCTTTTTATCCTCTTTACTTCGCACAATCATCATGCTACTCTTCTTGGCGTTATACTTAATATTAAAATCAATGCCATACTGGGAACAAGTCCTCAGAAGCTGTTGTAAGCCAGCACTGACATCCAATGGTTCTTCCAAAACAAAAAGGCTCACAAACCAAGTTGTTACAAGACGCAAAAAACAACCAAACTACAACCATGGCATGAACTGTAGCACTAATATTCCCATATCCGACAGGCTTAACTACAAACCTGCAGAAACAAACACAACAAACTACCACGAGTCCCCAATTGTTACAGTTAGCAATAATGGGAGACCGGCCGAGTTTAAATGTAGAAGAAAAAACATTACAAAGCCCAGACAGATGTTCCCTGTTGAGTGAAGGGGGATTGTTACAGTGGTAAAAAAATAAAAAAATAAACAAAATGTTTCTGAGAATGGAAGATGAGTCCCATCACTCTCCTCCACCTTCTTAATGATATAAATATATATTTGAAAGCTCCTCACTCCACAGGTGACACCTAAAGGTGCCGGTGAGTCTTATCTTGGTGATAAATGATTGTTCTCCATGATTCCATACTTTCTTATAGTCAAAAATCGCTATATTTGCAGAGCTTCGCTGCAAATACAGAGAGAGACGAGCTCAGCACCCCCTCTTAAGTATTTGGTCATGTTTAAACAACAACAACAAATCAAGGTTCAGATTTAAATAAGTCCTTCTGACACTGACTTTCATAGACTGATAGAAAGGTGCTTGTTATACTTTATACTTGAAAGATAATTCATCGAAATAAAACATTTACAGTAAACAGTTTTAAACACATGGCAGTGATGAGGTCATTTAAGCGTCTTTGAGTTGTGAAAAGCGTTATATAAATAAAATGCATTATTATTAGGGTCTGAGACCAGAGGTCGGCGAAGACCCTATTGAAATCGGTCGCGCAGCGAACGATAAACCAGCGAAACACACCCAAAACAGGGAAAACGACCGGCAAAAGCACAGAAAAGGTTCGGAAATCATGACGGCTGATAGGCCGCGCAAGCTTAATCACGTGGGCGGAGTCACGTGTATATATTTATATAAATATATGTGTGTGTATATGTCCGTATCTGTAGCCTGTTATTGTCTCACTCGTCAATGAATTAAAGGTAAATATATATAAGTCATCATGAACACATCTGTCCACCAGACAGAGTACTGTGCCTCCTGTCATCATTAATGGACGTCTCTTTGAAATGACCGCTCAGAGGAGAGGAGTTCTCATTTCTCTAACCGCCTGCTGCTTCCCCTCCTCTCTCCTCGGTTCCACTCCTCGTCTCCTCCGCTCGCATCTCCTGTGGCAGAGACTAACTCACGAGGATGGGAGCAGTGGCGGAGCTGGGGGTTGGCTGTTAGTTTAGTTAGTTTACTCACTAAACTTACAAGTCATTTAACTTGTTTTCTTCCAAAAGTTAATTATCGAAAGCCTTTAGTTTGTACACCCCCTTCTATTTACATGTAATGGTTTGGTCCCGCCGCCGCCTCCAAACGGCACTTTCTAGCAGAGTGAGAGCATGTGAGGAGCAGGGATGCTAGTACTTACGTGTGTACCATGTCTCAACGACTAACAAAGTCAGGCTTTCAAAAAGAAAAGAAAGGAGAGAAAGACAAGAGAGAGGGACTAAACAGTATGTCACCCAGTTTTTCAAAATAAAAGGTGGGTGTGGTCCAGAGTTGGGTGTAACGCGTTACTGTAATAATATTACTTTTGTCGGTAACTGAGTAGTGTAACGCGTTACTTTTATAATTCAGTAATCACACTACAGTTACTAACATTGCCCCGATACGCGTTACTTCGTTACTTTTATAAAATCAGTCATAATCACACTGACAGACACGAGGGGTTTCCACCGCAGGTTTATATGTACGTAATCTGCACGACTTGCGCGTCCACATCTCCACGTGCAGTGCTGCATAAACATGGTTGAGTCAGCGATAACCTTCGAGGGGTGGAGCTATGCCCATTATTTTGAGTTTGTCCGAAGAATAGACAGGAATGTGACGGTGAGGTGCAAACTGTGTCCAGGCCAGAAGCTGTTATCCACTGCTGCAGGGACGTGCACAGGTACGGGCTAATGTTGCCCAACGCCCCTCTGGAGAGAGCGAGAGTTTGTTTTTCTTTTTTCTGTTGTGGCTGAATCAACAGGATAAGCCCACAATTAGTATTGTAGCATCTCGCTGCGGGAAACACACTTTGTCAGCGCTGTCATCTGCCGGTGCGTTAAGACCACCTCAGTGTCGGATTTTGGAAACTTGATTTTGAGTTGTCTCATGGCAGTAAGGGACAAACCAGGGGACTTTACTTCCTCTTGATACCGTCGGTTATTTACAAAAAAACACCTAAATATAGCCTACTTGTTGTTATTGTGCTTCTGTCTTTCTGTGTCTTTTCATCTGTAAACTCCCTCAACGGGGCCGCTCGCTCTCTTTTCTTGATCGCCCTCTCACAGGAGAACAGTTCAATGTCCCGCTTCATTGTAGGAATTCTGCAATGTCTCTACCACTTTAGTTTGACCATCTCTGTTACTATTAAGTTATGGAATACTAAATAAATAAGTAATTGGATACCTTACCGTTACTGCGCTCATAAAGAATGATAAGAATAATGCGTCTTGAACTGGTTTAATTAATTAGTGTCTTTACGTTTCACAGACTGTTAGCTTGTTGTGGAAGGCTGGTAGCCTATTTTATTAAAGAGCATATACAAAGAAATACTTGTGTTATGTCTTCCTTAATGCAATAGTAATTGGGGGTGCAAGTGGAGTCTCGCAGAGGCAAAACTGTGGCGCGCTTACACTGTAGGTGCGCCGCAGTCTGCGTGATCTGCCTGTAGGGAGTCTGTTAGCTAAGTGTTGTCCATTTTAAATAATAATTGTTATGTTGTTTGTTTTACTAAGCTGACATTAAGTACCGTTTAATATCTATAAAGAAAATGCAGAGGTTTTTAATTGCACTGCTCTTTTAGCTGACATCTAATAAATGCAGGTACATTTTTAGCAGCTATTCATACTAAATCAGTTGTCCCTCCCCCTGGTGCCAGGACCAACAGATCCATCTCTAGGCTCAGCAGCCCTGTCCCCCCATAAGGCTGAACCTGAACCACCTTTCCTCCCAACTGAAGGAGGTGAACAGCATTGTGTTGAATGCCACTTAACATATCTGAAGGGAGACTGGAATACAACATATATATATATATATATATATATATATATATATATATATATATATCAAAACAAATATATATATATATCAAAACAAAAAGCTAACATCTAATTTCAATTATACATTTCAAACACAGTATTTTCCCACATATTTAAGTTATATTTATTTGGATTCATGCATTTATGTTGAGAATGTTCCATAAAAAAATGTTATTATTAAAAAGGCATTTACACCATAAAAAATGACTATTGAGATCTATTGTCAGGAATGTTAGTCTTATATCAAATTGTGAATTATACTGCAGCAGAATGTTGCACGTCTGTACAGTTATATTTTCACAGCTCACTGTCAGTAAATATTGTGCAATTAGTATTGGACTACAAGATAGATGCAAGCCTGTACAGGTAGAGTTATCTAAAGCATAAATGAGTCGGTTGGGTTCTGGAGGTGTGGTTACAGAAATTGTGCTTGGTTGGCGTGGCCTGTGCCTGGTGGTGGGGCCCAATGTGATATATTTCCATGGGGCCCAAAATCCCTGGTGGCGCCCCTGGTTGTGTGAGTGTATGGCCAGAGGGCAGGACCTATAAACACATTTACTACCCAATAGCATTGTGAGGCTGAACAAAAGGACCGTTTGACTATGTAAATGTAGTCTTTAAAAAAACAAAACATTTACTGACTTTTTAGGATAGCTTAAAGTAATGTTGTACAATTACAACCGGGGGCCTTACAGGGTTAAGGGCTATTGTTTATTGTTATTTACTTTAAGATGTTTATTCTCAACCAATAATGTATTTTAAAAACTCTTATTTAAATGATGTGTGTGTGTCTCTGTATTCCTGATGATACACTGAGAGAAGGAGCTCATAGTGCTGCTGATCACCATAAGCTAAACAGTCTGTATATTGCACTACATTTGTATAATGTAAGCTTCGTTACATAGCCGTGGGAAACTGTTTCAAATCCATCCAAATGAAGCAACATTTCTAAATCATTTTCAGACAAATTTGACTACAGTGTTGTTAGATCTTATTGTCTTATATTCTTGTACAGCACTTTGAATTGCCTTGTGTTGAAAGGGGCTATATAAATAAACGTTCCTCGCCTTGCCTAGTGATGACTCAAAATCTACTAGGATTAATAAATGTCCAAAGTGTCTATTACGTTGGTAGGAAATTGGACCAAGAGCAATTGAGCATTGGAATAGAACATGTAGTTTCATAAGGCCCAATGAGAACAAACACGACGCAGAATCTAAACAGGGATGTTGAATCATTAAACATCTGATAGAACAAGAATAAGACACACCTAGTTTTTGTTTTTCTAAAAACAAAACAATGAGGTAGATATTAGCTGTCATTTTTTTGAAGGAGGGGCAGCTTGGGCGTATTGTTGTTCATAGCTGTGGGAACATGTTTCAAATGGGGGGGTGCTGTGGGGATGACACCAGGGCCAGTTCTGACCAATTTGCTGCCCTAGGCAAGATTTGTGCTGGTTCATTTATATCTTATTTTTTACCAGTTAACATTTATGGATTCATCCATATTTTTTTATCTCTCCCGTTTTAAAGGATATTTTTGGTTTACTGTCCTATAGTATACATTGGAATGATTTCAAACCTGTTGTTATTTATCCTAACAATTATAAAGGAGTGCCTTGGAAATATTAGTTTACATAAATTGTGATAAAACCGTTTGAGACCCACTGAGATAACTTTGACTAAAGTGAACTATCTAAACACTCAGATTCCTTTCCCTCACTGAGCCTCTCAGGGCAAATGGAAAATGTAACAGGGGTGAAAAGGGTGTTATCTGTACTTAATTATGAATGTGAACAGTTGTATCAACAGCTTTTACAATGTGCTGCTGACTGCTGGAAAGTGGTTTTATTTTAATGTATTTGTTTGCAAGTGGGGCCGACCAGTTATACAAGAGGGAGATAATAGCTGTACTTTTTTTTTAATGAGCCACAGGCCATGATGCACCAACATAATTGTATTTATTTAGACTGACATTAAGAAGTTGAATCAGCTCATGAGAGAGAGAGAGAGAGAGAGAGAGAGAGAGAGAGAGAGAGAGAGAGATCAGACACAGTTATATGAGTGATAGTGAAACGTTTTAACTTTCATTTAGCAAAAAATAGTGTGAAACTTTACATGCAAGTTTCAAAGTAACTTCCTGAAATGTAATTGTCTGCGGTGATTCTACGGAGACCCCAAAGGCCCAAAAGTGTGCACACAAAACATATGTTCGGCTGCCCGGTCCTAAGGAAGTTGCTCTACTTATGACATCTCTGTTAGTTTAAACTCCCACTTCACTACTTTACATTCAAAACAAATATCTTATAAAGTGTGGCACGGCATTATTGATAAAGCTACATATTAGTCTATAAAATAGTTACATCATACTTATCTTAACCAGCAACACCAATAAAATACTGCTTCACATAAATGCATCGCAAATAATCATCAGTTTGTATTCAATGCATATAGAGGCAACTGAACCACACATCAACATTTCATCCATGCTTTTCTTCACTTGTCAGTTGTTGTTCAAGCTCTCAAACAAACAAGCGGGCAGTGCATCACATCGGCTCTCTTTGCCTTACTTTGACAACATGGTTGCAACCGCTTTTGTTTTCCTGCTGTTGATGCCAATTTTCATTTTTTTTCTATAGTGAGTTGATGATTTCGTTTCATAAACGAAGAGTGAGGTACATTTTCGACTAATTTTCCATCCAAATGAAGCAACATTTCTAAATCATTTTCAGACAAATTTGACTACAGTGTTGTTAGATCTTATTGTCTTATATTCTTGTACAGCACTTGAATTGCCTTGTGTTGAAAGGAGCTATATAAATAAACTTGCCTCGCCTTGCCTACCTACTCAAAATCTACTAGGATTAATACATGTCCAAAGTGTCTATTACGTTAGTAGGAAATCGGACCTAGAGCAATTGAGCATTGGAATAGAACATGTTGTTTCATAAGGCCCAATGAGAACAAACACCAGGCAGAATCTAAACAGGAAAGTGTAAAAAAATGTTGAATCATTAAACATCTGATAGAGCAAGAACAAAGACACACCTAGTTTTTGTTTTTCTAAAAACAAAACAATGACGTAGATAATTGCTAATTTGATAATTGATTGATAATTTGATTTAATGGAGGGGCAGCTTGGGCGTATTGTTGTTGTTACTTTGCCTGTGGGAATAAGAAAAAAATAGCTAGATATACTGAATATTATTTGATTCATTCCACCACTAGCTTAATCCCAAATAATATAGAGGTATAGGTGCCTTAAATAACCCCTTATTTTCTAGTGAGATGTATTTGTATGTTCATATAATAGTGATTTCAATGCCACCCCAAATGCCCTGGCTCTGCCACTGCATCTACTTTCTACTTACTTCCGATTGCCAAAACGTAGAATAGGGCCCCATTTAACCAATATAGCCAAAAACAACCTACACACCATATACGTCCATGTCACCCTAACAATGAGAGTGCACACCTCATTCACACATGAAGAAATAACCTGTCTATAGTCCACATCTGACCTGAGTCCTGAAATCAATCTCCACCCATCAAACCACTTACAACCAGCAAAGCCAGCTGCACTACACCAATACAAACTACGTCAAATTAATCCCAGACGAGTCCCCAATTGTTACAGTTAGCAATAATGGGAGACCGGCTGAGTTTAAATGTAGAAGAAAAAACATTACAAAGCCCAGACAGATGTTCACTGTTGAGTGAAGGGGGATTGTTACAGTGGTAAAAAAAATAAATAAATAAATAAACAAAATGTTTCTGAGAATGGAAGATGAGTCCCATCACTCTCCTCCACCTTCTTAATGATATAAATATATATTTTAATGCTCCTCACTCCACAGGTGACACCTACTGTAAAGGTGCCGGTGAGTCTTATCTTGGTGACAAATGATTGTTCTCCATGATTCCATACTTTCTTATAGTCAAAAATCGCTATATTTGCAGAGCTTTGCTACAAATACAGAGAGAGACGAGCTCAGCACCCCCTCTTAAGTATTTGGTCATGTTTAAACAACAACAACAAATCAAGATTCAGATTGAAATAAGTCCTTCTGACACTGACTTTCATAGACTGATAGAAAGGTGCTTGTAATACTTTATACTTGAAAGATAATTCATCACAATAAAACACTTAAAGTAAAAAGTTTTAAACACATGACAGTGATGAGGTCATTTATCTTTGGGTTCTCAGTGTCTCCTGTCTTCACTTGAATCACTCCCCAAAGAATAGCTGCACACCAAAAGTATTTAGACTGCATCAAACTCTTTGGATGAATACATCTTTTAATACAACTTTACAACACACAAGAGAACTAATGGGCAAATAACATAACCTGCGTCGTAACATTAACAAACACAAATGAACCTAAAACAACCTTCAGTCATCATTCATGTGTGCAGGGTGTGTGAATATTTGCATTAAACAAAACAGCAGCTGTCGAAGAGTGAGCTGCACTGTGGGATGGGGTGTTTCTCAATGTCGAGGAAAGCTGCTCAAGAGCCACTATTTGAAGGATACCACGTCATTGAGTCCCGCTGAAGGACTGTTCCAATGTCCAGGATACTTGGAATTCTACCGAGGCCGGCATACTTCATTTTTCAGTTCAATCTTTATTTCTAACAGATTAAAAAAATAACAAATACAAATTAACAAATGTGAAAAAACAGAATACCATATTGTTTAAATACAGTATTTATCCACATTCATGATACAAAAAAAGTCTTCATATTAATAATAATAATAATTATAATAATAATAAATCATATGTGTCCGAAAGGGAGTAGGAGGAAGCAAATGCTTATTAATTCCCACCCCTTACTTGATCAATGATTGTCCTTTAAATCATTATGCAATTATTCCTACTTACATTTACATTTATACGTACATATACAATATTTTCTCATCTTCAATCACCTCTCTTCATTCTCATAGTTTTCCAAAAAAGTGTTTCTGTACATCCTTTTAAACTGAATTATGCTTGTGCTTTGTTTTAACTCCTGCTCCAAACCATTAAAATCACCCCACAGATTGTTATACACATACTTCTCAGAGTTGTTTTGACCTTGAGTTGTTTCAAATGTAGATTTCCTCTCAAATGATACCCCCCCTCTCTGTCTATGAACAATGTTTTAAATTCCCTAGGAAGTAGATCATGTCTTGCTCTGTACATGATTTGTGCCGTTTTAAATGTAACCAGATCAGTGAACTTCAATGTGTGTGACTTCAAAAATAATACATTAGTGTGTTCAAGATATCCAACATTATTGATAACTCTTATAGCCCTTTTTTGTAATGTGCATAATGGCTGCAGGTTGGTTTTGTACGTGTTTCCCCAAATCTCCACATAGTAAATCAGATATGGCAATATTAAAGTGTTATATAGAGTATACAATGAGTTGTAGTCCAGAATGTGTCTGGCTTTTCCCAATATTGTGATAGTCTTAGCCAGTTTTGCTTTCACATGAGTGATATGAGGTTTCCAGCTAATTTTGCGGTCCAAAACCACACCAAGGAACTTAATTTCATGTACTCTTTCTATGTTCATGTTATCTAGTATTAATTCCACCTGTGGATTTGTTTTATGTTTTCCAAATAACATAATCCTTGTTTTGCTTATATTTAATGATAATTTGTTTGTGTTTTACTTTAATCATTTCTGCTGTTATCACTTCCATTAGCCCTTTCAAATTGTCACCGGAACAAAAAATATTAGTATCATCTGCAAATAAAATACATTTCAACATATTTGATACTCTGCAAATTCGTTGCGGAACATTTCGAGGCTGCACATGTGTAGCCTCCTCCGTCTTAAAATCCCCAAAATGCTTTGTGCACGGACCAATTTCTAAAATCTTTGGCGAAAAAAGGAGGCGGGACCTCTCATATGACGCACACCTGCACACTTGCTAGCCTGTTCCATTCTTCGTTCTCCGAATGCCAGGAAGAATTATTTCCTAGCCTCTGGTGGACCTGACTCAGGAGGACAAGGAAGCGTCCTCGACATTGAGAAACACCCATGGTGTTGGGCTTCTGAAACACAAACGAGAGCCAGACAGCAGAGAACACACAGACACAGACCCCTAGTGGAGGGAGGCGGTCGTTACCTGCGAATGCTGTCAAACCACAGCCATGTAAACAACCATAAAACAGCAAAAACTGAATATTGTTGAGGCAATTTTCTAAATATATACAAGTGTACAGGACCAAGGTCCATGCTCCAACCAGCAACTCCATTGCTGAATAAGCTTTAAGGAGTTTCAAGTGAAGACAGATGAGAAGGATAACTCAATTTACATCACAAAATATCAAGACAAAGTGTTAAACAGATTAAAACAGTCAGTGTCTGGCATGTTACCTGCAGCCAGACAGAGTATGCTTTCCCTCCGAGTTCCAGATACCAGTGCAGGCTGGTGGAATTTTTTCTGGGTAGGGCTGTGCCACATGCAATCAATTTCAGCAAACATCCGAGTATGACTTAATGCAAAACAAGTTTGCATGGTTATTTGACCAGTCTTAAATTGTAATGCCTCCATAAACAATTTAAGCCTTTGAGTCTGAGGACTATGTACAACAACTTAAAAACAATGGCATTATCAATACTTGCATACATGTATACATGCATGCATACATACATACATACATACATGCTCCGGAAGACTGGCAGGATT
Source organism: Gobionotothen gibberifrons (assembly GCA_943591055.1). Lineage (NCBI taxonomy): Eukaryota > Metazoa > Chordata > Actinopteri > Perciformes > Nototheniidae > Gobionotothen > Gobionotothen gibberifrons. Next base: position 98,510 of record CALSBZ010041219.1, read on the forward strand.
CGTGGCAGGCTGGACTATCGGCGGAATAGGATCTGGTGTCGACTGGACACCCGGCAGGACAGAGTTCGCAGCCGGCAGGACCACGGGCAGGACAGGTGACGGTGGGACCCCCAACGGAACAGGACAAGGAGTTGGCAGGACCCCCAACAGGACACGGGGAACAGGAGTCGGACGGACAACAGACAGGAAACAGGAGCCTGGAGTGGGCAGGGGAGCCGAAACTGGGGCTGGAACTGGAATCCTGGCCTTGCGTTTCCCTCCATGCTGCCTTGAAGCCTTGCGGAGCCTCAGAGGACCTCCAAAGGCCAGACGAGACCCAACGAAAGGGTCCCCGAAAGGAGCCTTGTTGGGAACTGTGGCAGGCATGGGGCTAGCATGCCTGGGGCTAGCAGGCCGGGAATCAGGTTTGACCTCAAAGTTCCCAAAAAAGTCTTCCACCCACTCGGGTAGTAAGTCCCGTAACCAGGGCCTCGAGCTTACTTCCTGGCCAACAAGTCCTCCAACTCATACGACCAAATAGGTTGATTGTTCAAGCGATTTTTATGACCTATAATCACGTTTTAAAGTTTTCGACCTCTAGTGCTCCCGTTGACTGCAAACGCTCTGGAGGGTCGTTATTCACAAAAAACCCTCTCTTGAAAATCCTAAATTGTAGGATAGTTTGGCCATTAAAATGCTTTTTGATTAGATTTCTAGCGAGAAGTGTATATTGTACTTTCATAATCCAGGTCCAGTGGATGTGTAGGATCTATAGTTTGATAGATATTATGAAGATTATTGTAGGTCTCGCCAGGAGAACATGTATATACTACGTCTTTCCCCCTATTCATTTCTATTGACAGCAGCGTCAATGTAAAGTTAGCGTCAACCCTCACGGGGTGAAAACATTTTCCAGTCTCGAAGTTTTCATAATAAAACCGTATTCCCCTCACTGTCAAATTATTTTACAGTGATATCTGCAGTACTCATCCACTAAAAAACATCAGTTTATCCTTGTTAATTACACAACATTAATTGGTTTAAATTGTGTACACTGGTTTTGTGTTTTTCCCATAGGTTTTTCCCTTTCGATTCTGAGACCTTTTTTGAACATCAAACTACCCATAATCCTCAGCTATCATTGAAGCTCGGTGATTGGATATTTTAGCCGCAATTCACAAATAATAATAATTTATTCCGAGTGTGCTTGCTTTTCTCTTTGAAAGTCATCACATAACAGCATTGTAATACACGGTTCGGCTGAATTAAATATTACATATCTGCCGTAGTTCTCTATTTATAGAGCCCTGATGAGAAGACTTCTGGACAAACTGGAAGAAATGCCGCCAAAACTGAATACATGATCATAAATATATCAGCAATTAAACAAGATCTTCAATTTCTTTTCACACACTACGTCTCCTTGTAGTATCAATAGTAATTGGGCTGACTTTTACATTTGATCGAATTGGTAGATAGGCTATATTTACACCATAACGGTGCACCATGATAATGCTAAATGTTCAAAATAAGTGTTGAACTATAACCGAAAGGAGAGCATCCAAGTGTTGTTGGAAGCACTTCACTGTGGCGTTATTGAATATTCTCCAAAAATATGTGATAGCATTTAAACCTTCAAAATATATGTAGTAGTATAACCAGTAGGGGGCGTGTTAGAAGATGTGTGAAGTGATTCTGGGGCTCATTTTACTTTATGACAAAACAAAAGCTCAGCTCAGAAAATATTTTATTCAAAATATTCAGAAACATTAGAAGAAAAAGATCACAGTTTTACATTTATAACATTACAGTATTATTCAAGAGGAAGCTAAAGAAGGCAATTGGTTTTCAGATGTCTCGTACCATTATAAAAACAATACGTCATCTTTTGAATCAAAACAAAGAAAATATGTCTGATTATTGCATACCACACTGCATATGGTAAACATGTGGCTTCAAACTGGATTAAGAATCAGTTTATGGCAGCAAACACTGACGCTGCTCAAAGAGGATACAAGGCACCACAGGAGACCAGAGGAAACACACCGTTACCCCGAAGAACATCACACGTTTCTCTGAACCCACACAAGACAACTAAATATAGAACAAGCTAATGTAAATGTAGAAATGTTATACATTTGTAAGTATGATGTTATCCATATGGATGGAATCAGAAACAGTTATTGTGTCTGAGTGTGAGACAGATGTGTGTGTGATGGTGAACACACTGAACTGATTTCAGCAGCTGTTCTGCAGTCAGTTTCTGTCATCAGGAGAGACTCTCAGACCTGCAGAGGAACCAGAGACACTGAGGAGAGACTCTCAGACCGGCAGAGGAACCAGAGACACTGAACCAGACCAGAACCCAATTCTGATGACAAAACAGCATCTTGTTTATATGTAATACATTAACAGTGTTACACCAACACTTTGATAAACATCCTAATCTAATAACCGGTTTCTGTTCCTTAAAAAACACACTCAAATCTTCTGAGGTATATTTTTATGAATATACAGTATGACTTTTGATGTTAAGTTGGATGTCATTTAATATTAAGGCTGGTATTATAATTTGTTATACCTCTCAATTTGAGTTCAATCAGGAGAGACTTCATTTTGTTTAAAGAACATTTATTGACACATGTCATATGATAAATGTTAAGTCTTTAGCGATTAGAACCCGATCCTGAAATCGTATATACAAAGGGGGAAATGCAGCCGTGAGCATATAGGGTCTAGACCAGGGGTGGGGAATCTCCGGCCCCCGAGACCATTTGGTACGGCCCTCGAGTTAATTTATAAACACACGCAAAAAAGAAAAAAATTAAAGAAATCTATAACGCAAACAAATTAAACAAGCGAGTGCCTGTTTTTCCTGGCCAAGGTCAGGGTCCTTGAACACAACACGAGCCTAACGTGTCATCACGTGGCATATGTCTCGTCTGACGGGGTGCAGTTCTGACGGAGAGCACCAGAACGCGGCTCCGGCACTTCCAAAAATTGCAATACCCACATGCCGCAGTTTTTGCGTGGCTGTGTCTTTAGTTGAAAGCCCAGTGGCGATCTGTTCATCTGTCAGACTGATCATACATTCAATAACTTTGTTGTTATTAGCATCTGGTTAGCTAGCTATGCTAATGAATATAAGAAGCTTTTTCTACAACCAGTGAGGGAAAGGCACATCTTTATATGATCATTATAGTTATACAAACATTTGAGAATAAAGTAAACAGGTATACAATACTATATGACAGTAAACAAAAAATGTTATTAATAAACAAGAATAGAGTTTGAAAGGAGAGTGATTTTTAAAATATTCAAAAATAAAAATAAATCTGCTTACAGTTCTGTTTCAAATGGATGTTGGGAGATGTATCCATAGATCTCATAATTGATGCTTTTAACTTCAACATTTAAAAAACAAATCTTCCCGGGGGAGCATGCCCCAAGAGGAGGTTAGGTCCCCCCCCCCAACTTAAATCTTGTTCACATGGATAGGAAACTAAATACATTTGCACACATCTTGTTTCCATATCTTTCTATTTTGGTGGTCATGCCACACCGTGCACGTGCATGCTTGTGCGAGTCATGGTAAGATATCTGGATTAAGAGCCTGCTTTTTCTTTGCACAGCATGAAAGAAAGGCGAAATGAATGGGCTGTGATTTTAGTTTTTTTAAGCAGAGGTCAATAATCTGTACGGTCCTCGGAGGATGTTGACAAAATTGAAATGGCCCTTGAGAGGAAAAAGGTTCTGAACCTGAAAAAACCTGAAATCACAGCTGACTGCAGGAGGGAGGATAACTATTTTAAAGTTTGGCTGCAGCACAGTGATTGGCTGCTGGAGAATGAGGTGAAATGTAATAGGTTAAAGAGAACGCCGTGATGAGCTGATTATATGCAGCTGCGGAGTGAATGTATATATATATATATATACCCAGCCTTCCTGAAAGAACTTGAGCTGAGCTTCATTTATTAAAAAAACATTTGAAAACATCAATCTATTGTTTAGACCAGGGGTGTCAAACTCAAGGCCTGCGACCTCATTTTATGTGGCCCGCAAGAGCTTGCAAAGAATATAATATACACTACAATTGGTGTAATTGTTGAATAAGTGCTTGATAAATGAAATGTATTATTATTATTATTATTATTATTATTATTATTATTATTATTATTA
>CALSBZ010041224.1:3237-13662 GCA_943591055.1 Gobionotothen gibberifrons
AGACAGACGGGGGTTGTTGTTGTTAGCATCTGGTGCTAGCGCAGAGCTAACGGAGATTAGAAGCTGTTTCAACAATAAGGAGAGGGAGAGTCCTCTCCTGTCGGGCTGAGATAACGTCAGCTCAGGGAGGTAAAGGACTCGCTGAGCAATTAGATTGTAAACTTTAGTCTAAGTTATCTCAGTGGGTCTCAAACGGTTTGGTCATCTATGTAAACAAATATTTCCATCTATTTAATATAGTTAAAATCAAGTTAAGAAGTCCTTCCAATGCCCAGTAAAAAATAATTCCAATGTCAGTAAAAAAAATAGAAAACACAGTTTAAAAAGGGGAGTGATTAGTAAAATATGCATAAATAAAAAGAAAGAATGCAGACTAGGTACGATAAAGATAGGAGAGAGGAGTTGATCAATTATTTGTTATTTGTTGTGAGCATATTCTAATGGTTTGGAATTAAATCGAGAACAATGTTTCATTGCGGAGGAACCCTGTTTTGTCCCCCCCCCCACTTCTCAAACCAAAGTTATACCCTTGGTTACAAGTAACAGTCCTGCAAACAAAATGTTACTCAAGTAAGAGTATTGGCCTTAAAATATACTTAAAGGAGGGGTAGGTAAGTTTGAGAAACCGGCTCGAGATACACTTTTTGTTATATTCCATGGAATGCTCTTAATATCCTGATAGCAATGAATATTCTAAATGCTTTGAAAAAAAATCCATAAAAAAATGTCATCTGTGGAAGCCGTAATACTGTAAAAACTACGACCTGTCTGTCAGCCTTCAATCTCGTGCACACACACACACACACACACTCGTGCAGTCATTGCGCATGTTTCCCGTGAGCTCAGCTCCGCTGGAGGAGGACACGTTCACCATGGCAGAGTTTGCTTCAACATCGTCCACCGGTCGCAAAAGAAAAACTGTAATGGAGCAAATGATGAAGAAAAAGAAAGTGGAAACCAGGAGAAGTCAAACCAGAGTCAATATCGGAGTTGCTTTTCAACTATGGCGACTATTTACGGAGCACACCGAGCTGATATGTAACGTTACCGGCGCAGCCTGCTCTCGCCAGCTAGACGTAACATTTGTAATAAACTTTCACAAAACAAACATGCTAGCTTCAAAAATATAAGCACTGACAATAACTGTGTTATACATTTGTTTTACATTCATTATCATGATCTTGTGCGCGTTCATGTGTGTTGGAGGAGGTGCTCTGTAGGAAGTCTGAAGGAAGGGGCGGATTCTTTTCGGTTTGTGTACTTTGTGAATTTTTGTGCAGTCGAGGCGGTTTCTCAAACTTACCTACTGCTCCTTTAAAGTATCAAAAGTACAAGTACTCATTATGCAGATTGACCCATTTTAGAATAATACAATGTTTTGATGAGTATTGCTGCATTCAAGTGTTATCAAAGCTGGTAAAGGTTGAACAAATTGTAATTACTTTGTACGCTGCAGGGTAGATTGTGAATGTATCATTCATCTAAATATGCAGAGTAATCTAAGATAAATACATGTACTGTAGTGGAGTAGAAATACAGTACACGATTTACTTCTGAATTGTAGTGGAGTACAAAGTAGCATTAAAGGTGGGGTAGGTAATTTTGGAGAAACCAGCTCGAGTGCGCTAGAATTTGAAAATACACAGCCGGAAGAAATCTGCTACTTCCTTCCAGAGCCCCTCCTCCAACACACGAACGTGCACATGGCCAATGAGGGCACGAGACATTACACCTGTTGGCAGCTTAACATTCAAATGGTGGTTATTGCTAGCAGATGGGGGGGGGGGGTACTCTCTGAGACACACACACACACCACTATATATTGCATTACAGTATCCTGAAGCCTCTCCAAGTCCTTTAGTGATGCCAAACATTCACCACATTGAATTAAACTTTTAGCCAACCGTCAAACACTGCGTGACGCACAGCAAACTTTTGCATACAATAACACAAGTTGCGACAGTTTGGGGGGGAAAAAACATTGTACTTACGTTCCATCGAGCGATGAAGATTGCACGAGCGGTGATGCGATGGCGACCGCGAGCATTAGCAGCACAGGTGGCGGTGCCATGTCTGCACACCGGAGACAGAGCTTTGCAGCGGGGCAAGTTGAGCAGAGTGCACCGGAGGAGCACGAACTTCCAGACCAACTGACTGCAGGCCGTATGCAGAGAGAGCGGACAGTGATGTGCAGGGCAGGTTGCTCAAACGTTGTGGGGATGGAGGCGGTGGTTGGCTTTTTAACTCCAAACCAACACCACCCCTCCCTCTGGAGTCACTCCCCTACAAATCCGTTGGAGCTCGGCAGCCTCCTCCCTACCCGGCTGAAAAAAACCAGCTTAGACCAACTTAGCTGGTCAGGCTGGTCAGGCTGGTCAACCACCCTGACCAGCCTGACCAGCCTGACCAGCCTGACCAGCTAAATTGACCAGCCAGTAGATATTAGGCTGGAATGGTTGGCTGGTTTAGAGGGGTTTTGGACACTTTAGCCGGCCACCAGCTAAACCAGCCATCCTGGCCAGCTAAAAAAACAACAGCATAGACCAGCATAGTATGCTGATCTATGCTGGTATGCTGGGCTGGTCACCAGCATCCATCTATCACCAGCTTATGTTTAATAATAGTATTAAATGTACCATGCTGGAAGCTTACCAGGGTTCCAGGTGACCAGCATACATTAATAATATGAATGCATACATCCTCCCCGGTGTCTCTAAGATAGCTGAGAAATGGTTGTCAAAACTTGTCAAACCAAACATTTACACAAATGTTTCGCTTTGACTAATGAGAAGAAATAGAACTAGTCTCCCAGTTCAAGTATCTTGGAGTCATATTGGACTCAAACTTAACTTTTAAGAAACACTAAGAAAGTATCAAATACTATCAAATTCAACTTGCAACATGTTAAACAAATTGGAGCCTTCTTAACACACAATTTCTTGAGTTTTGACAATTTTAAGTCTTTTAAAAGTATGTGCTTTATATATAAATGTTTACATGGACTGCCCCCCCCCCCCTTAGGGGAATTCATCCACAGAAATCACACTGGACGCTGCACTAGGTCAGAAACCAGAGGAGACTGAAGTCCACCGCAGACGGACCACTTTTGGACAAAATGTCCTCTCATTAAAGGCAGCCTCCCAGCTGAGATACGGGATCGTCCCACTCTCAATAGCTTCAAAGGTCAACTCAAAGAATGGTTGAGAAACAAACAGACGTGCAATCATCGCTAAATGCCCTTTAACACAGGGGTATCTTCTCTGGCACTTTATATGTCGTTGCTGCTATATTGTATTACCATGTCATAAATACTTGTGTATACTGCTCTTGCTCTTTTGCACATCATGTATTTGTTTTTGCTATGTTTGTAAAATGTAATTTGTAGCGAAACTGCTTCCTTTCTCCTGTGACACTTTATTTCCAACTTTGAATTTTGAAAATGAGACAACAGTGTCTTGAATGTCTCCATACAGTGGGTCAGATGCAATAGACACTTGTCTCTCAATAAAATTGACCAAGTCACTGAAACCTGCTTGACGATGGCGTCTCTCCTGATGTTCAAAAGCAATGTTTCTCCATTTTCCCCTCAGTTTGTATGGTAACTTCATGATTATAGCACGTATGTTTGATGGCATATTCATTTCTGACATGTAGCTTATGTCCTCCAGCGTTACAACAGACGCGTAGGAATAGTGAAAATGCTTGTAAGGCTTTGATGTCCTCTGACTTCAGTGGTGCCCATCCAAGTGCTTTTTCCATATATGCAATGGCTATGTTTTGCTCATTTCCAAAGCGTTCTTCTAAAAGCATTCTTGCTCTTTGATACCCCCTGTCAGATGGCATGTGCTGACAGCTCTTGACCAGCTCTCTAGGTTGCCCTCGAGTGTACTGCTCCAGGTAGTATAAGCAGTCTACACTGCTAGCAGCTTTTCCTTCCACTCCATTTTACACTCATTTACCCATGATTCCAGCACTAGTATCACCCTGGGAGTCTGTGTGAGTGGGAGAGCAGTGATTCCTGTAATTAAAACAGTTTGACTGGTTTTTCACTCATTCCCCCGGGATTCAAGCACTGTTCCAGGCCGAATTTCAGAACTATTCCTGGGTGACCAAGTAGCCTTTATGCCCCTGGGTGTGTCCTGATAAAATGAGCCTAATCGCATTAAGGATTGTGCATTTTTCCCTTCCGTACACTTCACCTATACTGAGCTATGGTGAAATGTACGGAAATCTGTCCATATGCCTATTAGTTAGTACAGGTGAAATGTACGCTCCTTTTAAAACAGTTTGACTGACATTTAACACTAATTTACCCATGATTCCAGCACTAGTATCACCCTGGGAGTCTGTGTGAGTGGGAGAGCAGTGATTCTGCTGTTTTTCCTGTAATTAAAACAGTTTGACTGGTTTTTCACTCATTCCCCCAGGATTCAAGCACTGTTCCAGGCCGAATTTCAGAACTATTCCTGGGTGACCAAGTAGCCTTTATGCCCCTGGATGTGTCCTGAGAAAATGAGCCTGCTAGCAGGAGGGATTTTGCATTTTTTTATCTGTATACTGGAAGTGGGACACTATAATGACTTTCTGTTCACGTAACTTTCAAAGTCGAAATACGGTAGTTTTGGATGAATGGCTATTTTTGTCACTTTTCGTCCGAATTTCAGACTTTTTTCTGGGTAGGCAAGTAGCCTGCATGCCCCTGGATGTGTGCAGAGAAAATGAGCCGAATCGCAGTAGGGATTGGGCATTTTTTCCTTCCGTACATATGGCCTATACTGAGCTATGGTGAAATGGACGGAAATCCATATGCCTATTAGTTAGTACAGGTGAAATGTACGCTTCATTTTTTGTCACTTTCCATCCGAATGTAGCCTGCATGCCCCTGGATGTGTGCAGAAAAAATTAGCCTAATCAAAGCAGGTTTTGTACATTTTTTCCAATTTTAAATTTTTTTCAAAAATCAGCCTAAGTGCCAACGGGAGAAGGGGAACTCAAAAGTCAAATCTTTGGCGCTTTTTGGTGAAGCCCCGGACCTTTTTCCACTTCTCCGTCAAAAGTTTTGTCGGAGAAGGGATCATTTTTTTCCCTTTCTCTTATGAAAAAATTCATTCATCCATTTCAGACTACTGTCTGCACGATTTCGGAAACCCGGTTTTTGGAGGCACTCAGAAGAAAAACGGCTGTCTGATATCATGGAGGAATTCATCCGATGCAAGTGCACTCTTGGTCGGATACATTTTGGTGCGTCAAGACCTCTGGAGGAATGCAAGGGGAGTTGCCAGGGGACTCTAGCCGGGTTATGGTGCACTATTGTCGGATACATTTTCACCATTTTGACCCTTTTTTTATGGTTCTCCAAAAAGTTAAGTCTGACTTTTGTGCCTCTGGAGGAATGCAAGGGGAGTTGCCAGGGGACTCTACCCGGGTTATGAGGCACCTTTTTCAGATACTTTTTTTCCATTTTCACCCCTCTTCCCTGGTTCTTTTTATTTTTTTTTCAGTTTTGGCCCGTTTTGCCCGGTTCTTTCTCAAGGGGGTACTGCCCGGTCCCGGGTGCCCCCCCACGGCCTGTGTGCAGCCGTTCACCCCCCCCCAATCATCCATATTTCTACCATTTCTGCTGCGTTCTCTACTCACTGATCGAATGGCAAACGTGACCCGCCATCGGAGGGCCTCTGCCGGCCTGGGTTACTGTGCACGGTGCCTGAGCTCTGGCGGTCGGTTCCTCCGAACTGCGGGTTCGACTCTGATGGCCGGGAGGGTGCGCTGCGTGGGGGTAAAACCCTGCGTGTCTCTTCCCTCCCGGGCCGACCGATATGAAGCGTGACCAAGACGAACCGTCTGACTCAGGGGTCCCTCCACGGGTCAGCGCAGCGGGGTGGAGGTTCCAGGCTGGAACCTCCAGCTCCGCTGGGGTGTGCCCGGCAAACACTGTTGTTTCTCGAACCCTCCACTGTTGCATAGCGGCCTTCGTCGGCTGCGGCATTCAGCAATTGGCCTTGTACCAGGCCCGGTCCCCCCGGGGACCAAAACCCATGCGGTCTGCCCCATCAACTTTCGATGGTAATGATCCTACCATGGTGACCACGGGTAACGGGGAATCAGGTTTCGATTCCGGAGAGGGAGAAACGGCTACCACATCCAAGGAAGGCATATGAAGCGTGACCAGGACGAACAGGTTTGAGGGTAGTGCCCCGGGTCCTCCTGCTCTCCGTTGGCGCAAACTCCTTTTTCCTGCCCGGCGGATGTCGTTTGGGGAGAGAGGGGGTGCCAGCGGAGGTTAGATGTGGTCCGAGGCTCACCTCCAACACCGCAGCGAAACACCAGAGAAAGTGGAAGCTGTGAGCCTCTCTCTGCACATACTCGGTGCTCGTGGGGGAGAGCCACATTCACATCAAGCCAAGTGGTGGGTTTGAGTGGAGTTCAGTCTACTGTTGCCAATGACTGAATGAACTAATAGAGAGAGCAGATGAAAAGATACCCAGCTCTCCACCGTTTCAAACGGTTCACAATGTGAATTTGCGGATCACCTCGGCTCGGACTTTTACCAAATGCTGGGGGGGTTTGAGGAGAGGGCTGTGGCTTCTTCGGCAGCTTCTGCTTCTCCCTTTTCTCCCTCCCATTTACTCACTCGGGACTGCTGTAAAAGTCAGGTGCACGGGTGACCCACTTCCACTGACTCTGAGCCTGGCTCCCGAGCAGCACGTTCTCCCCGGCAGTCCACCAGCAGATGAAAAACACCCACCTCCCCGCCTCTTCCGAGGGATGAGGGAACCACGCGGGGGGGTCTGCTGGAGGCTCCTGCCGGGTGCTCCGTGCTGCGTTTAACAGGGACTTGGATCGAAAAACTCTGGTGCGGCGGCCTCGCCCTGGCCGTCCACCTCCGGGTACCTGACTCCTCTGCCTCCTCCGGGGGCAGGTGCGAGGGGTTCAATGCCTCCTCCCCCGCTGCGGCGAGAGCCGGAGCGGGATGTAGCGCCAGATACACTCTGGCTCGGATACATTTTGGACGTCCGGTGCGGTTGCGTGGGCCCCTGGTCCTCCCTTCCTCTCCGTTGGCGCAAACTCCCTCTTTCCTCCTCTCACGTCCGGGCCTTCAGGTCGGGACGTGGGGCGCCCCGTCCTGCTCGCCTCTGTGCGTGCGCGGCTGCCGGTGGACTTTCAGTCTCCGCGCTGCCCGCGTTCCGCCTGGCTTGCCTCGGCGGGTGTCGTATGGGGAAAGAGGGGGTGCCAGCGGAGGTTAGGTGTGGTCCGAGGCTCACCTCCAACGCCGCAGCGGAGCACCAGACTCAGGGGAATCTGAGAGCCTCTCTCCGCAAGCACCTCGGTGCTCGTTGGAGAGCCCGTAATTTTGGCTCGGATTCAATGGTTAATTGCTCGATCCTTGTCAGCAATAACCGTGGAGGTGGGACCGTTTCTGGTAACCCAAGTCCTCCCCTGGGGCCTCATTTATAAAGCAATATACGCTAAAAAAAATGGCGTAAGCCAGTTTCTATGCAATGTTTGCGATTTATAAAATAGTGACTTGACGGGAAACCGTGCGGTCCTCCACGCAAACTCTAACCCATGCGTACGCACTAAGCACAAAAACGTGAGAGACGAGAAACTGCGACACCGTTGGCAGAAGGAAGAACGGAGAGAAATATGTGGAAATAATACCATAAATAAAATGTTACCTCTCATTTATCATATATGAAGAATTCATTTTCACAAATTGATTAAAGCCAATCTTAAAATGATTAAACAAACGCCTGTTTGAGACTCCTCAGTGCACACAAAAACATAACTTGGAGAAATAAATAAATACGGATATGTTATTTAAAACCACCTCGAATATGTTGTGTTAATGTTATGAAATGTTTTCTCATAAATGATGCGGTAAGCAGTAGGACAGAATTACGTCTAAACTGACGCCGTTTTGCATTTCTATAGGTTGTAGGTACGAGCATGGTTTTATATATGTTTAATCATGTTTTATGCCGTTTGCCAATACTTGATAAGTCGATCGTAAAACACAGGAGGTATGGAAAGTAAGAACACCATATACAGTATTTGGATAATTGTACAGCTGATTTAACACAACACATTTGTTTTATTTCATTTAAGTGGTGGGTACAGTTGTTGCGGTGCATGACGTTGAGACACACATGGTGCAGTGGAGCCACTGTGCACAGCTGATCGGCAGCTGGAACACAAACCACGTTTGTAAACAAAGCCCCAACTGTTTGTACATACATGTGCAAACCCAGCTTAATTGCACTCGGTTTACTATAATTTCGAAAAAGGGAAGAACATTATGTTACATCTGAGGTGCTATCCTGTGCGTCTGGTGACGGGCACACCTCGGTGTGCAACTATCTACGTTTCAGTGATTAAAAAAGCTTGCATGGTCTAAAATCAATTATCAATAATAACTTTTAACAGTGGTAGGCTACAAGAAGGATTAACATAGATTCAGCTGTAGGTGCCTTACATATAGAGTAAAAGGGAAGCCATATAGTATTAATATTCATTATGATTATGACGAATCTTCGTCTTATTATGGCTAGCAAATGGACCAGTCAATAAAAGCAGGGTCATTTCACCACCTGTACCTTATCAGATACAATCAGGTGGCCGGGTGTGTATATAAATGCGTGCCATCCCAATGCGTAATGTTAGTAAATTAAAAATCAATGTTGATGAGGTGTAATTTGAATTAAATACAATATTTGATTTAAATCAGTTTTATTCTGAAAAACCGGAAGTTCACTAACTGTTAACTTGACACTTTTATTCTGAAAATGCGTCACTTCCAGTTAGCATTAGCATCTGACAAATGCTACGGTTCCAAACCATGATAGAAGGTGAAATAACATGTGATGTTCTAAACTGAGCACACTGGGATTAGCACTCATTTATTGACGCTGAATAATGTGTAGCAGGAATGTTTAAACACCACAGACACCAGAATGATGTAATTTAGCAACAGAAAAGGCACCACATGCATTGGACCCGCCCCCGATGACGCCGGCCAATAGGAGGAGACCTCAGAAGACAACAGGGAGGCCAAGCCAGGGAGCAGGTCTTCGAACTGGGCAGACAGATGGGGAGAGTGTCTCCTTGCAATTTCATTTGTACACCACTGCATCTTTTGTTTAATTAAATGCTGTTAACTTTTATAAGCTTCCCTTGACTCTTTTCAGTCTCTCCTTCCTTCAGGGTTCGAAATCGCTAACAGTAATGACGCACAATGGCTGATTTGGCACTGCTAGAGGACTTGGCGAATGGAAGAGTGCGGAGGGAGCGAAATTTCAGAGACCAGCAAGATTTGCTGGCCAATGATGAGTGGCTCATGAGTCGGTTCCGACTTCCAAGAGCGGTTTTGTTGGAGCTTTGTGCTGAGTTGGGCCCGGCTTTGCAGAGAAGCACACTGAGAAACCGAGCCGTGCCGGTTCCAATCCAAGTGCTTACAACACTTGGATTTCTGGCAACCGGCACGTTTCAGAGGGAAATGGCTGACAGGTCGGGGATATACCAGCCTACCCTCAGCCGTGTTATGCCAGATGTGTTGAGAGGTATAATTGCGTTGTCGCATGACTACATTATGTTTCCTTACACGGTGGGTGAGCAGGCAAATAAAAAAATGCAATTTGCAGAAATGTCCGGTTTCCCAAATGTAATCGGTGCCATTGACTGCACTCACATTGCTTTAAGGGCACCTAGTGTGAATGAAAGTGCATTCGTTAATCGAAAGCACTTTCATTCCATTAATGTCCAAATTATATGTGATGCGAACATGCTGTTAACAAATGTAGTTGCTCGGTGGCCTGGGTCAACCCATGACGCCTTCATTTGGCGTAACAGCAGTGTTGGCCGCAGACTTGAGGCCGGAGCTGTGCGTGATGGCTGGCTTTTAGGTAAGAATGATTCATGTAAAACTCCTAAATAAATAATAATGTATATATGCTGCGTTATATGACCTATTTATCAACCCTACAGGTGACAGTGGATATCCCCTCAAGCGGTGGCTGCTCACCCCATTCCACAACCCGCAGAACGCAGAGGAGAGACACTATAATACTCACCACAGCCAGGCACGAGCTGTGGTAGAGCGCACCATCGGGCTGCTAAAGGGCAGATGGCGCTGCCTCGATGCCACAGGAGGCAAACTGTGCTACAAGCCTGACAAAGTGTGCCAAATTGTGAGGGCGTGTGCTGTGCTTCACAATTTGGCACTGTCCCACAATGTCCCATTACCCCCTGAGGCTGCTTGTGCCCAAGACGAGCCCGACCCCCTTCCCCAGGCATGGGCGAGAAACCCTGGTGGATTACAACAGCGTCTGGATGTGATGCGTCACTTGTAAAAACAGACACAAAAATGGTATGGAAACAACTAATTTATTGGCCAAATCTTTTAAAGAACTGCTGATGTCAGCCAACACA
>CALSBZ010041225.1:0-26650 GCA_943591055.1 Gobionotothen gibberifrons
CTTACAGAAAACGTTTGACCTCTGTCATTGCCAACAAAGGGTATATACAAAGTATTGAGATTAACTTTTGTTATTGACCAAATACTTATTTTCCACCATAATTTGAAAATAAATTCTTTAAAAATCAGACAATGTGATCTTCTGGATTTTTTTTCTAATTTTGTCTCTCATAGTTGAAGTGTACCTAGGATGAAAATGACAGGCCTCTCTCATCTTTTTAAGTGGGAGAACTTGCACAATTGGTGGCTGACTAAATACTTTTTTGCCCCACTGTATATGCATACAAAAAGTGATAAAATGTTCATAGTATTTAAATGTAGCTGTTATAAAAATCATATGAATCAAAATGTTGATTGATTGTTGACCCAGTGGCTTATTTTTCCAAAGACCTCTGTCTGTCTCTCCAGGTTTAACTGAAGGAGCTGGTGTGCTGCCAGACGGTCCTCTGAATGCAGCTGTGGGAGGGAAAGTGATGTTCACCACAACACTGACTCCAGGAACACCATTTCAAATAGTGAACTGGAAATTTGGTATTAGGGATATATTTACTTTCAATGTTAACAACTTCACTGTACCAGGGTATGAAGGCAGGATCACCTTCTTCATGTCTACTGGATCTCTGGAGCTCAGGAACCTGGCTCTAACTGACAGTGGAGAATACATCGTCAGCATTTTTCCAGCTGGACAACCATCAATGACAGGGAACACAAGACTGGACGTATACGGTGAGAGAAAGCTCCACTTGTTGCATCTCGTTTAATGCTGACATTATGCGTATAACAATTGAGCATGAAAACAGTTCATGAGCATGTTCTTCTTTGCACAATTGTCATAAAATAATGAGTGAGAAAATGTTGGTTTTGTTGCGGCAGGAGCTTGTATGATGTTTAATGTTCAGCCATAAAAAATCAACACCTCGTTAATATGAGATTCATTACCAGCCTCTGCAGTATTTCTTGTACTGTAACTTTATCAAATATTATTTGTGTTTCACCCACAGAGCCAGTCTCCAATATAATGGTAACCTCCAGCAGCACAGAGCTGCTGGAGTTCAGCTCCGTCCGTCTGTCCTGCTCCTCCTCTGGATCCTCTCTCTCTTTCCTCTGGCTGAACAGCAGCTCTGAGGTTACAGGAAGTGACAGAGTTCAGATCACTGATGGAGGATCCACTTTAACTATAATTAATGTGACCCGCTACGACCAGGGACCCTTCAGCTGCCATGTATCTAATCCTGTCAGTGAGGGAACCAGTGCTCCACTAACCCTCGCCATCTACTGTGAGTCACTTCACTACTGAGCTGATGAACAATATACTTATTTTTAATGGTATTTCCATAAATTGTAATCAACAATATATTACATATTTGTTACTTTGAGTTTGAAGTTGTATTTGGTGTACTGTACATCTAACGTCTCGTACATGTCAGCAAATGCTGAATATGTACAAAGAGACAATGAATTCAGTTATATAGGTATACTTTCTAGATTAGCCAAATTGAACTTCATCATATTATCTAGCACTTCAGGATTTGACTTCAAATATGAAGTGCGTTACAAATGAAACCCATTATTATTATTATTATTATATTGAACATTTATCATAAAGAACTAAAATAAAAAATTACAGTCTGAAAAAACTGACTAGTTAAATCAATGCCAGTTTGACAAAACATTAACAAAAACTGAAATGAAAGTCCCCTCTATTGTGCAAGGCATTTCTAAAATCCTTCAAATAAAAATGTTTGGTCCTTGTACCATTGTCATAAGATAATAAGTAAAAAAAGAAATTGTGACAAAATGCAGCAATGAATAGGAATGATCTCATCTTGATCATTAGGTTTATTCCCAGCTACTGCAGTGTTATATTTTCCTGCACCTTTAAACATTTGTTTTGTTTGTTAACCCACAGCACCAGTCTCCAATGTAAAGGTAAACTCCAGCAGCACAGAGCTGGTGGAGTTCAACAGCTCCGTCAGTCTGTCCTGCTCCTCCTCTGGATCCCCTCTCTCTTTCCTCTGGCTGAAAAGCAGCTCTGAGGTTACAGGAAGTGACAGAGTTCAGATCACTGATGGAAACTCCACTTTAACTATAGTTAATGTGACCCGCTACGACCAGGGACCATTCAGCTGCCGTGTATCTAATCCTGTCAGTGAGGTCACCAGTGCTCAACTAAGCCTCACCATCTACTGTGAGTTAATAAACATGCTCACTTTTTAACTTTCTTTTAATTGCTTCTTGTGTGTTTTTCTATATATATAATTCAGTTATTAATGCATACTAACTTTTGGATGTTTCTCCTCTATTTTCAGATGGCCCAGAAAATGTTATTTTGAAAATATCTCCGCCTCATAAACCCTATCAGGAAGGATCAAACATCAGCCTGAGTTGCTCAGCTGTCTCCAACCCTTTGGCCCACTATACATTGTTTCTGAATGGAGCCCTGCTGTCAAAAGGATCGCAGTTCAATCTGATAAACGGTCAGAAAAATCAAAGTGGACACTACAGCTGTCAGGCCTTTAACAACAAAACACTGAGATATGAAACATCTCGTCGTGCATCCATCTCTGTACTGGGTAAGTTTTGTACAAAGAAATACAGATGGAAAAGATGGGATGTATCTGAGAATAAAGCATCTGATATGTAAGGGATAATGTGCCCACTGCGCGTTGGGATCCTGCTCACTTTTTTTTATTAATTGATCGCCTCGCTGCACATTATCCCTCTTATTACAAGGCTACATACTACATACAACATCATGACCCACAATATTGATTGATTGTATTGCCAAGAACAAATAAAGGTTTTCTGTAACTGTTCAGTTTCTTTTCCATTTACCAGTCTTTAAACTCGGCTCGAGCCCACACCGTGTTCCTGTTAGTGTTTACTTCCTTTCTGTCTTCTTCTGTTGATTTCTATGACGTCAAACGCTCTGTCTTATGGCCACTATTCTTATTTTTTTCCCTTTTTCTTTTCTTTTCTGGTGACGGTTTTCGACATCGTGAATCAAAAAATAAAAAATTATTTAGAGAAAGTTTTTCCTGACGGATGAAAATTAATATCTGATTGATATGACGGCACAACTGTGGACCCTTGATCCTTGGCGACGGTCTGCTGTCCATAGTTGCAGTCTTCTAGCGAAAAATAAAAGACCTCTGGAATGTGCTAATTGACCAATCAATCAAGTATTCAACTAAGCCGTGTAATTACAAATGTTTTAAATATAATGTAGGAAGGTCTTACTAAACATTTGGGGAACAAAAATAAACAACAACTACATATGTTTGCAATTAAGATACACTGAACAAAAATATAAACGCAACACAGACAAAGTTAATAATAATTGTAATATCCCAGTTATAAACGACATGAATCAAAGATGTGTTGCTGTATTTTAGTGGTAAAAAAATTCATTCATCATCATAATTATTCTATATATATCATTTACACAGTGCCTGTAAACCGGAGGAGAGCGCTGGCATTTCTCCTCCTACTTGGACGACTACGGAGGGATAGGGTCTGCAAAATGAGTTTGTGTGTGTGTATATATATATATATATATATGCTCAAAATGCTCTGAACGTTCCACTTCCTGCCTGCCCGACATTACCTTACGGCTGCGTCGCGTCGAAAAATAGACTTCAATCCTATTTCGAGCGGAGCCCAGCGGCGAGACGCTTCTGGGACGCTTCTGAGCCGTAACGCGGCGCGTCTGGTGGAATAGCACCCATTGACTAGAGTGGCCGCGATCCTTGCGGACGCCGCGGCGCAGCCGCAACGCGGCCGTAACGCGCCACAGACAGACCCGGTGGAAACTAGGGGTAATTCTAACAATGTCATTGCTTGATTCCTAACCTATTCAACCATGTCATTTTAAATAAACTGACAAGACACTTACAATTATCAAACAGTCTAACTCTGCTAACAATGAAAGCCAACTATATAATTCCCAAATGTCAACAAGTGCCCTGGTCCCGGCTGCTATTTGCAGCATTTAGTTTATGCAGCTATTTCCGTAATGTTTTCGTGAATGTTTTTTAAATGCTGTACATGTGTGAAGATTTTTCTGCATTGCATGTGTTTTGGCACATTTGTGTTTTTATATTTGCATAGATTCTGAAGCTGTTTTGGGCCATTGTGGCGTGTTTGCCGCTATCGACCACCGTTGATAGCGGATGTAACTAAAGAATATACCATATTTTTTAAGTGTTATTATGGGAGAATTACTTTTCTTGTGGTACTACTGCCTTATTAGGCCAATATTGAGCAGAGCATATTAAGACCCAAACTCATGTACAACAACTTCCTTACTTGCAACAAATAAGCACCAATTAGAGGGTTATTGAGGAAAAACTAATGGCCTAGCACTTGTAGAATATGGTCATGTAGAATAAGGCATTAGTAAGTGTTTTATAATAACTAATAAACAGCCAATATACTGCTAATATGCATGTTAATTAACAACTAGTTGATGGTGAATGTGTGTACCTTAATATAAAGTGTTACCCATTTGTGTAATGCCATCAATAGAACAGGGAATGTAGAAGAAAATAAGCCTGGCCTCAATGGTTTATGATAATTTAAAATGCATTTTAAACAACATGAACAATGCTTAACAGAATCATGTTATAGGTTTTTATAACTAGCTATGAAATCTCATGTGGTGAGAAATGTAATATTGTTTTTATCCACAGGTATTTTGAGATAATGAGACAGTTCCTGTTTACAGAATTATGTAAAAATCATGTTCTTTTATCCTGTTTTATTCAAGGCCCACAAGGCTGTACGGGTGGTTGCATCGCTGGAATAGTAATCGGTGTTTTAGTCGTCCTCGGTGTTGTAGCTGCTATTGTGTGGTACTGCTTTCATGACAAAAAGTAAGTGTGGAAAAGATCTTAAGTATATAACATAAATCTATTTTCATAGTAATACTCAATTACAAGTATGGGAAAGGTGATGGCTCAGTATCTCCAAGTTTAGACCCAAAAGCTTGACTCAAAAACCAAGCAGGAGGAAGATTCAGGATCAGCACATTGGAAGATATCAGACAGAAAATGTGGAGCCAGAATGGTGTAGACATTGTGTGTAACAACCTTGTTTACTCAACCTACAAAAGGTTGATATTCAACAAAGCTCTATTTATATATTCTCCATATGTTCCTAAGCCCTTTTGTTGTGACTCGTTTGTGTCATTTCACAATGGAGCCGCACCTCGACACTGTACAACTTCAATGTTTAACATTTTGTTTCTGCCAGGTATAAATATTTAACTGATGGAATATATGATTCACCACAATGAGTTAAAGTATGGTGAGACTCTTACGGTACGTCCACACAGCAGCGGAAAAAAATCTTGTAGGTGGGCGTATCTGAAGCTTGGGGATTTTTTGCGAGCAACAACCAATCACATGAATCTCCCGCCCCCGACATACAAAGCAATAGCAATGTTAAAACGAAGTAAACTGGATATAAAATCCCCAAACAGGCGAAAACCTACCAGTTTCACCCACTGTCTCTGCCACCTCCCTCCATGCCTGGTTCCTCCGGTTTGTATCCCGGTAAGTTAATAGGGACTGGTCATAAAGAACCGGGTGATTTGCTACCGCAATAACTCATTTCTCCTCCGTGTTTAGGAATATAGAAAATGAACTGCGGTATGTCACTCCCAGCTTGCACGCGGTTTGATTGGCTAGCGCTTGTACTGTCAGATTTGCATAAACGGGATTTGATTGGCTGATGCTTCCACCTCAGCTTCAAAAGTTGAACATTGCTCAACTTTTGAATCCTGAGATGCCTGGAAATCTCCGCTTTGCTTCCCCAAAATGCAGTTCGGTGAAAAGTGAGGAAAAGTGACGTCACCCCATTCAAAGTGAATGGGCAGAAGCGTTGGAAGATTATTTTAACACTGCTGTGTGGACGGGCCGTTATGGCGGTTTTCCACTGCAGGGCCTCGCATGGCTTAGTAGGGTATAGTTAGGCCTTGGTAGGCCAGGCTCACTTTATGCTGCGTTTCCATTACAGTTTAGTAGCTGGGGTAGTAACTATAGTAATGCAGTGTAGGCGGAGCCGTGACATCATCTTCAATGCAAACCACAAAACCAACATCTGCCGTTAGCTGTTAGCACTCAGAGCTCACAGCTCCTCATCTCTGTTCAGAAACTAGACAAAAGTTAAACAAGTACAAACCACAGACTGTCTGTGTCATGGCGAATACAGTCGCTGGTTTATTTGTGTCTGTATAGGCCGTTGTTGTGAGTGTGGACGGTCGGAGCATATACAATGTTAGCTTAGCCGATCTCCATTCAGAAAACACGCATTTTAAAAGGTTTTTTCGCCTGCCGTCTTGTCTGCAGACTTGTCAAAGCATTAATTCATGGTTTTTACTAACCGGTATCAGTATATTGTTACTTCGGTATCATTTTGAAACGTGTATTACAATTAAATCACAGTAAAATATGTTCATTTTGTTGTAGTTGTAGCCCCCTTGCCAGCGATTCTCTCTGACCATTCAGCAGTCGAGAGTGTTTACGTCACTAGTTTAGCATATTCAGTCCGGTTGTTGGCCCAGTAAGAACCTGAAATTTTGGAGGGCCAGAAAAAAGGTGAAAAAGTAGCCCTGAGCCGGAACTACCCCTAATGGAAAAGCAAAAAAAAGCGGGCCGGGTTTGGCACAGCACGCTTAAACCGTACGAGTCCCTGCAGTGGAAAAGCGCCATTATAGAGCTCTACATTACTGTTTGACAGTCTATGATTGTAAATCATTCGTAACAAATACGTTCAGGACTATATATGCAGATTAAATGAAAGTTACAGCTCTTATGAAGAAAGAACTACTTTTTCTGTCATGCATGCAATACCAATAACTAAATATATTGCTGCTTGTATCATTATTATGTTGCTGAGACTAATGACTAATTACCTCTCTAAACAGAAAAAAAAAGAAAAAACGATCTGCTGAAAACACCAACACCAGAATGGGTAAGTCTATTAACTGTAACATGAGTTTGTGTGTTCACAGAGATGTATTTGTCCTTCATTGAGTCATTCTAAGCTGTGTTTATTTCTCACGCTATAAAGGAGTTGAAGGCCAGGACAACGGAGCGTACACAAGAAGTCAGGTAAAAGTAATCAGAGTCGTTTACATGCTCTGCTGGTTACTAATAGAGTTTGTAAACACATGGCTGAACATCAGACTTTGAACCAGGAATGAGTTATCAAGCTGACACAATGAAGAATAAGTGAATATGTGTCATTAGATCAACATTATAGAGATAGCTTATCTTGTTAACGATTTTTGTAATATTTCGGTTTCCTCCTTTTTTGTTGTTGTGATGTTTAGTTTAGTTTATTTGTTTATAGTGTTGTGGACATTCCCCATTGATCAACTGTCACAAAAAACTGTAAATGGGGCAGCTTTAGCCAACATTGCTAATTTCCAGCTGTTGTCCCCGGCCAGATGATAATAGACACTTTTTTAAAATCACAATACATCAACAGCATTAGTTATAAAAAAAGGATGAAAGACAAGTAGATACAGGTCAGTTTAGCAGCAGCCTTCTGCTTTGTATTGGCATGCACATATATCACGGTGTCATCAGCATATACAGTAGCTGTGTTTCCACATCAGGACAGACAGATGACAGGTCATTAATATATAAGATAAAAAGAAGTGGACCAAGTATTGAACCTTGTGGTACAGTGCTTAAGTCTAGAGCTGAAGAGAGTTGATTATAGATGATAACATGCTGACGCCCACTGAGGTATGATTCAATCCAATGTAACTGTAAATGTAATCTTACATTCATTTCCTTTCTTTTTCTTTTTCCTAGGAGTTGCACAACGCAGATCTCCGTTTTACCAAAAACAATAACGGGGGGAAAGTTCAGATGGGAGACCAGAATAAACCGTCAGAATACGTTGAGGTCAGAGTGAACAACAATCCTCGTGCTGCTGCGTCCTCACTCCCAACCTACGAGGCTCACATACAGCGCAACAAGAGGCCGACTCCTCAGCCTGAAACCGCCGAACTCTACGCTCAAGTCCGCAAGAACTGAACACACTGGATGAAATGGATAATGTGGGGGGGGGGGGTCTCACTGGAAGCAGCTAACATGAGAAACCTTCACTT
Organism: Gobionotothen gibberifrons; assembly: GCA_943591055.1. NCBI lineage: Eukaryota > Metazoa > Chordata > Actinopteri > Perciformes > Nototheniidae > Gobionotothen > Gobionotothen gibberifrons. Next base: position 8,125 of record CALSBZ010041225.1, read on the forward strand.
CCTTCTCAGTTTTTCTTTTTTTTATGGAGGACTCATTTGCCTTGAGTTAGCTTCTCCAAAGCACTTTAGGATTAAAGAATGCTGATTTCAATATATGAAGGTAAAACAAGGAAGTAGTGGGCAGGCGGGGTTTTACCATTTTCAATGGCTCTGAAACGTTTACTTACCTGAACCGTCGATCATTTACAGGGCATGCAACAAGCATCTTTGGAAAGATCCTTAATAATTAATTAATAGGTTAAAGTAAAAGTTATTTGATGACTTCAGTAATCTATTTACATTTTCTCTAGCACAACCTTCCAATCAGCAATTGGAACAACCAATCTTACAATTTATTTATCTAAATAGTTATCACTGTAATAAACCGTGTTTAAACTAATCTTATTGTGCAATATTTAATTGTACCTTCTGTTCTTGTACTGTATATATCATATTTTATTTACATGTATAATGTTTATAGACTTCTTTTATTTTTACTGTACTGTATATGTATTACTATGTTGCATTGTTGGATAAGCTCGGGACTTAGGAGTTCATTGTACACTTATGTGCACATTAGAACCTTTGAATTTTTTATTTAACTGCAGTCAGCACGTGAAAAAAGTTAGATTTCTGCAATTTTCTGAAAAAAAAGAAGTTAATAAAATCAAATATGTATTTACTAAATCAGCTGTTGTCTGATTGTTAATACCACACTAGTATTCACGTCTCTTTATCAACCATCAGTATGGCATGCAAACAGATTTACACCACTAGAGGACGATGTCTTGCAGCTTTAGGACATGTCTGCAGCTTCACTGGGTTTGACTCATTATGGAGAAACTTTGTACCTCAACACGAAGGTAGTTCTGCATTTACTCACTGATATGTTGAGAACGGCAAGAGGCTCACATTTATCAGGACAGTCAAAGTTTGTTGGCTGACATTTCTGTGGCTGTTCGTATCTCACAGAGATACATCAATGGATATTTTCGCTTTACTATGGATAGTCTCTCTGGCTTTCACAGGTGAGAATCTTACATTACTGCTCTTCCCGACACTTCCTATACTTATAACAATTGCTGAATTGGTAAAAAGGTTGTAAGAAAGGAATTTAGCTATTCATCTGGAGGTCTCCTTTTATTATTTTGTGACTCAAAAGCATCATAGTTAGCAGACCAAAAGTATGACTGCTAAAAGTTCATTGCTGAGACAATTTAGATATATTTACAGTAAGACATTTAACATGTGATTGAGTAAATATCAAGGTGTCTATTTTTTTACTTATACAAATAAAAAGTGAAATGTTTTAATCATTCTGTGTCATCATTTTGTTTTGGACTGTAATGAAGGATATTGTCCCAGGGCTTATTTTCCAATGACCTCTAACTGTCTCTCTCCAGGTTTAACTGAAGGAGCTGGTGTGTTGCCAGACGGTCCTCTGAACGCAGCTGTGGGAGGGAAAGTGATGTTCACCACAACACTGACTCCAGGAACACCATTTCAAATAGTGAACTGGAAATTTGGTATTAGGGATATATTTACTTTCAATGTTAACAACTTCACTGCACCAGGGTATGAAGGCAGGATCACCTTCTTCATGTCTACTGGATCTCTGGAGCTCAGGAACCTGGCTCTAACTGACAGTGGAGAATACATCGCCAGCATTTTTCCAGCTGGAGAACCATCAAAGACAGGGAACACAAGACTGGACGTATACGGTGAGAAAAAGCTCCACTTGTTGCATCTCGTTTAATGCTGACATTATGCGTAACAATTGAGCATGAAAACAGTTTATGAGCATGTTCTTCTTTGCACAATTGTCATAAAATAATGAGTGAGAAAATGTTGGTTTTGTTGCGGCAGGAGCTTGTATGATGTTTAATGTTCAGCCATAAATAATCAACACCTCGTTAATATGAGATTCATTACCAGCCTCTGCAGTATTTTCTTGTAGTGTAACTTTATCAAATTGTATTTGTGTTTCACCCACAGCACCAGTCTCCACTGTAATGGTAACCTCCAGCAGCACAGAGCTGCTGGAGTTCAGCTCCGTCAGTCTGTCCTGCTCCTCCTCTGGATCCTCTCTCTCTTTCCTCTGGCTGAACAGCAGCTCTGAGGTTACAGGAAGTGACAGAGTTCAGATCACTGATGGAGGATCCACTTTAACTATAAATAATGTGACCCGCTACGACCAGGGACCATTCAGCTGCCGTGTATCTAATCCTGTCAGTGAGGGTACCAGTGATCCAGTAACCCTCTCCATCTACTGTGAGTCACTTCACCACTGAGCTGATGAACAATATACTTATTTTTAATGGTATTTCCATAAATTGTAATCAACAATATATTACATATTTGTTACTTTGAGTTTGAAGATTTATTTGGTGTACTGTACATCTAACGTCTCGTACATTTCAGCAAATGCTAAACATGTACAAAGAGACAATGAATTAAGTTATATAGGTATACTTTCTAGATTAGCCAAATTGCACTTCATCATATTGAAAATATATCATAAAGAACTAACGTTAAAAATGGAAGTCTGAAAAAACGGATTAGTTAAATCAATACCAATTTGACAAAACATTAACAAAAACAGAAATTAAAGTCCCCCTCTATTGTGCATGGCATTTCTAAAATCCTTCAAATAAACATGTTTGGTCCTTGTACCATTGTCATAAGATAATAAGTAAAAACAACTGTGTGGCAATATGCAGCCATGAATATTAATGATCTCATCTTGATCATGAGGTTTATTCCCAGCCACTGCAGTGTTATATTCTCCTTCACCTTTAAACATTTTTGTTTGTTTTTTAACCCACAGCATAGATAGAAATACCAATTGTATTGTTATTTAGACACAATTAACACTTATAGTTTCATGTCTTGTTACAAAAGAATAGACCATATTTGTTAAGTGTTATTATGGGATAATTATTATTCTTGTAGTACTACTGCCTTATTAGGCCCATATTGAGCATATTAAGACCAAAAGATATGTACAACAACTTCCTTACTTGCAACAAATAAGCTCTAACTAGAGGGTTATTGAGGAAAAACTCTCAACTAATGACCTATTACTTGTAAAATACGGTCATGTAAAATAAGGCATTAGTAAGTGTTTTATAATGACTAATAAACAGCCAATATACTGCTAATATGCATGTTATTTAACAACTAGTTGATGGTGAATTTGTGTAGCTTAATATCAAGTGTTACCCAATGTTTTAATGCCATCAATAGAACAGGGACTGTAGAAGAAAATGAGCCTGGACTCAATGGTTTATGGTAATTTAAAATGCATTTTAAACAACATGAACAATGCTTAACAGAATCATGTTATAGGTTTTTATAACTGGCTATGAAATCTCATATGGGGAGAAATGTAACATGGTTTTTATCCACAGACATTTTGAGATAATGAGACCTGTTTACAGAATGATGTAAAAATCATGTTCTTTTATCCTGTTTTATTCAAGACCCACAAGGCTGTACGGCTGGTTGCATCGCTGGAATAGTAATCGGTGTTTTAGTCGTCCTCTGTGTTGTAGCTGCTATTGTGTGGTACTGCTTTCATGACAAAAAGTAAGTGTGGAAAAGATCTTAAGTATATAACATAAATCTATTTTCATAGTAATACTCAATTACAAGTATGGGAAAGGTGATGGCTCAGTATCTCCAAGTTTAGACCCAAAAGCTTGACTCAAAAACCAAGCAGGAGGAAGATTCAGGATCAGCACATTGGAAGATATCAAGGCAAGGCAAGTTTATTTATATAGCACCTTTCAACACAACGCAATTCAAGGTGCTTTACAAAAATGAAAGACATTCAGACAAAGCCATTTAAAAGCAGTAATTAAAAAGAAAAAGATAATAAAAGAAACATTACAAGAAAAAATACATGGATAAAAAGTTACAGTGCAGTTTAAGATATGAATAGTTCACACAGAAGTTCCACTTTACTGATGAACACAACGGCTCAGTTTCAATTAAAAGCAGCGACAAAAAGAGAAGTCTCCAGCCTGGATTTAAAAGTAGTAAGAGTTGCAGCGGACCTGCAGGTTTCTGGGAGTTTGTTCCAGATATTTGGAGCATAATAACTGAACGCTGCTTTACCATGTTTAGACTCTGGGGACAGAAAGCTGACCAGTCCCTGAAGACCTGAGAGATCTGGATGGTTCGTAATTTAGCAGTAGATCAGACATTTATTTTGGGCCTAAACCATTCAGTGCTTTATAAACCAGCAGCAGTATTTTGAAATCAATTATTTGACACACAGGAAGCCAGTGTAAAGACTTCAGAACAGGAGTGATGTGATCCACTTTCTTAGTGTCAGTGAGGACTCGAGCAGTAGCGTTCTGAATCAGCTGCAGCTTTCTAATATATTTTTTAGTGAGACCTGTAAAGACACCATTACAGTAGTCGTGTCTACTGAAGATAAAACCATGGACAAGTTTTTCCAAATCCTGCTGTGACATTAGTCTTTTAACCCTAGACATGTTCTTTAGGTGATAGTAGGCTGATTTAGTAATTGTTTTAATGTGACTGTTGAAACTCAGGTCAGAGTCCATGACTACACCTAGATTTCTGGCTTTATCTGTTGTTTTGAACATTGCAGGCTGAGTGGAGTAATTTGTGACCACAGAGCGTGAATGTTGTGATCTGGGGCCTCATTTATAAAGGGATATACGCAAAAAAAATGGCGTACGCCAGTTTCGACACAATGTTTGCGATTTTATAAAATACTAACTTGACGGGAAAATGTGCAGTCCTCCACGCAAACTCTAACCCATGTGTACGCACTAAGCACAAAAACGGGAGAGACGAGAAACTGCGACACCGTTGTCAGAAGGAAGAATGGAGAGAAATATTTGGAAATAATACCATAAATAAAATGTTACCTCTCATTTATCATATATGAATAATTCATTTTCAAACATTGATTAAAGCCAATCTTAAAATGATTAAACAAACGCCTGTTTGAGACTCTTCAGTGCAAACAACAACATAACTTGGAGAAATAAATAAATACGGATATGTTATTTAAAACCACCTCGAATATGTTGTGTTAATGACTAAACTGACGCCGTTTTGCATTTCTATAGGTTGTAGATACGAGCATGGTTTTATATACAATCACGTTTAATCGTGTTTTATGCCGTTTGCCAAGACTTGATAAGTCGCTCGTAAAACACAGGAGGTATGGAAACTAAGAACACCATATGCAAGACTTCTCTCCCGGTCAAACAAATGGTCCCACATTACCCCGATACTCAGATCACTTCACTGGCTCCCTGTAGCGTATAGGATTAAGTTCAAAATCCTCACTCTCACCTACAGAGCTCTGCATGGTCAGAGTCCTATTTATCTGGCCGACTTAATCCGCCCGTATACATCAGCCCGCCCACTCAGGTATCACAGGCAAAATGTACTGTCTGTCCCACGTACCCACCTTAAGACCCGCGGTGACCGAGCGTTCGCAGCAGTGGCTCCTAAATTATGGAATGCTCTGCCTCCTCATCTACGGTCTGCGGAGTCTGTTGACTCTTTTAAAACTATTTTAAAGACACTCCTGTTTGGTCAGGCGTTTGGGTAACCAGTGTGCTTCATCTTATTTCATTTAATACTATGTTTTTTATTTTTGTTTGTTTTAAATTTCATATGTAAGTTTTGTTTTATTGTGTTTTTATTGTGTCTTAAATTCTGTTCTGGTGCTTTTACGACTTTTTAACATGTGGGTCATTGATCATTGTACATCATCATTGTTGTTTTGTCAAGCACTTTGTGACTCTGTCTGTGAAAAGCGCTTTATAAATAAACTTTACTTACTTACTTACTTACATATGTGGTCAATTGAACAGCTAATATAACACAACACATTAGTTGTATTTCCTTTAACTGGTGGATTATGGATATATAGTTGCTGATCGAAAACTGTTGACAGACAGTTATGTGCACCCCTGACTATAAATGTATATCAAATGAAAGTTGCAGCTCTTATGAAGAAATAACTACTTTTTCTATCATGCATGCAATACCAATAACTAGATATATTGCTGCTTGTATCATTTTTGTGTTGCGGAGACTAATGACTAATGATCTCTCTAAACAGAAAACCAAATAAAAAAATATCTGCTGAAAACACCAGAACGGGTAAGTCTATTACGTGTAACATGAGTTTGTGTGTCCATAGAGATTTCTGTCCTTCATTGAGTTATTCTAAGCTTTGTTTATTTCTCACGTTTTAAAGGAGTTGAAGGCCAGGACAACGGAGCGTACACAAGAAGTCAGGTAAAAGTCTTTACATGCTCTGCTGGTTACTAAGAGATGTTGTGCTCAACAACAGACTTTGAACCAGGAATGAGATATTAAGCTGACACAATGAAGAAGAAGTGAATATGTGTCATTAGATCAACATTATAGAGATAGCTTATCTTGTTAATGATTTTTGTAATAGGCTATTTCGGTTTCCTCCTTTTTTGTTGTTGTGTTATTTAGTTTAGTTTATTTGTTTATAGTGTTGCGGACAGTCCCCATTGATCAACTGTCACAAAAAATAGTAAATGGGGCAGCTTTAGCCAACATTGCTAATGTTGCTAATTTCCAGCTGTTGTCCCCGGCCAGATGATAATAGACACCTTTTTAAAATCACAATACATCAACAGCATTAGTTATAAAAAAGGATGAAAGACAAGTAGATACAGGTCAGTTTAGCAGCAGCCTTCTGCTTTGTATTGGCATGCATATCACAGTGTCATCGGCATAAAGCTGTGTTTCCACATCAGGACAGACAGATGGCATGGTCATTAATATATAAGGTAAAAAGAAGCGGACCAAGTATTGAACCTTGTGGTACTCCGGTGCTTAAGTCTAGAGCCGGAGAGAGTTGATTATAGACGTTAACATGCTGACGCCCACTGAGGTATGATTCAATCCAATGTAACTGTAAATGTAATCTTACATTCATTTCCTTTCTTTTTCTTTTTCCTAGGAGTTGCACTACGCAGATGTCCATTTTACCAAAAACAATAACAGGGGGGAAAGTCCAGATGGGAGACCAGAATAAACCGTCAGAATACGCTGAGGTCAGAGTGAACAACAATCCTCGTGCTGCTGCGTCCTCTCTCCCAACCTACGATGCTCACCTACAGCGGAACAAGAGGCCGGCTCCTCAGCCTGAAATCGCCAAACTCTACGCTCAAGTCCGCAAGAACTGACCACACTGGATGAAATGGATCATGTGGGGGGGTCTCACTGGAAGCAGCTAACATGAGAAACCTTCACTTCCCTCTCAGTTTTTCTTTTTTTTTATGGAGGACTCATTTGCCTTGAGTTAGCTTCTCCAAAGCACTTTAGGATTAAAGAGTGCTGATTTCAATATATGAAGGTAAAACAAGGAAGTAGTGTGCAGGCGGGGTTTTCCCATTTTCAATGGCTCTGAAAGGTTTACTTGCCTGAACCGTCGATCATTCACAGGGTATGCAACAAGCATCTTTGGAAAGATCCTTAATAATTAATTGATAGGTTAAAGTAAAAGTTATTTGATGACTTCAGTAATCTATTTACGTTTTCTCTAGCACAACCTTCCAATCAGCAATTGGAACAACCAATCTTACAATTTATTTATCTAAATAGTTAACACTGTAATCTTACTGTACAATATTGAATTGTACATTCTGTTCTTGTATATATCATATTTTATTTACATGTATAATGTATATAGACTTCTTTTTTTTACTGTACTGTATATGTCTTACTATGTTGCATTGTTGGAGAAGCCCGGGACTTAGGAGTTCATTGCTATGCTGTACACTTATGTGCACATTAGAACCTTTGAATTTGTAATTGAACTGCAGCATGTGAAAAAAAATCAGAATTCTGAGATTTTCTGAAAAAACTGAATTATTAAAATTTTTAAGTCTGAATTCTGACTTTTTCTCAGAAAAACGGGATGCTGTTTTATCATTTCAAGTTTTCTTTGGTCAAACAACAAAACTGATAGATCTATACCAAATAATTTGTTTTGCTTCATTCATTTTGTTATTGTTTAAAAATTATGCCATAACCTGAAATGTTCTTAGTTTTGCCTTAATTAAATATGCATTTACTAAATCAGCTGTTGTCTGATTGTTAATACCACTGTAGTATTCACGTCTCTTTATCAACCGTCCATCAGTATGGCATGCAAACATATTTACACCACTAGAGGGCGATGTCTTGCAGCTTTAGGACATGTCTGCAGCTTCACTGGGTTTGACTAATTATGCAGAAACATTGTACCTCAACACGAAGGGAGTTCTGCATTTACTCACTGATGCGTTGAGAACGGCAAGAGGCTCACATTTATCAGGACAGTCAAAGTTTGTTGGCTGACATTTCTGTGGCTGTTCATATCTGACAGAGATAAATCAATGCAGGGGCGTCGCCTGGACCTGAACACATTCGGGGCTTAGCCCACAGTGGCGCTACAGTGGAATTTTCTACTGCAACGCACACACACAGTACACCCGCGACTATTACAATGAAGGCTCGATAATCAGCTCACGGCATATAGGCGGGGGCGGACCTCACCTCCTCCAGTGGGGTCCTGGGGGATGTTCCCCGGGAAGATTTTTTTTTAAATATTGGAGTTAAAAGCATCAATCTGGTGCACTTAGAGAGCAACATGGAGAGATCTATGGATACATCTCTCAACACATTACATTATATTTCATTTTAGCTGATGCTTTTATCCAAAGCGACTTACAATTACCAATTACAGGGACATTCTCCCTGGAGTAACTAAGGGCTAAGTGCCTTACTCAAGGGCACACTAGTGGTGGTGTTCCAGGCAGGAACAACAGAACTGTAAACAGATTTTCTTTTTCTTTATGGATATTTTACTAATCACTTGTTTTACTGCCATATAGTAGATTTCATAACTGTTTTTCCTTTATTCTCTTATTTTTTATGATCATATGAAGGTGTGCCGCAGAGATAATCTTTTGAAAAATTTGTAACCAAACCGTTTGAGACCCACTGAGATAACTTAGACTAAAGTTAACTATCTAAACACTCAGAGTCCTTTAGCTCACCTGAGTCTCTCAGTCTGACAGGACTCTCCTCCAGCTTGTTGTGGAACGAACAGCTCCTTATGTCCGTTAGTGCAGCTAGCTAACCAGATGCTAACAACACGGCCCCTGCTGGCATCGGTCCCTCTCTCTCTCTCTCTCCCTCTCTCCCTCTCTATCACACTAAATGCGGTATCGCCACACACACACAGAGCCGAGCTTGAATTAGTGATGTGTCGGTCACGAACGAGCCGATTCTTTTGAACGGCTCTTTGGTATGAACGAGGGGAACCGAGTCGTACTTGGTGAGAGCCGTTCTTGTTATCGTTCGATCGTTTGTCCGCACTCACTGCCTGCCAAAATCCACTCGCCTTTTAAAAAGCTTGATTTTGTTCCCCAAAACGTATTCTGTGAAGACCTGCCCCTACTCTGACTGTATCTATCTCCGACAAGCCCTGTCTGCTCCTCACAGCAGCTCCTCACGAGCAGTTGCACGTCACTTGACCAATCAGAGCACACTGGGCTCACAGGGAGGGGGGCGAGCTCCAACAAGCCATTTAGGACAGAGAGTGAATACCAGGTTTCAGCACGAGGAGTGAGATGAACGAGTAGACAACGTGTTTTTCGGATGGAAAATGAGCCAAACGTGAAAACGCAGTTGGATGCACTTCAACCAAAACCCAGGCAGTGATAAAGCGCACCATTTGTCAAGGCAAAATATCCTTTAAAGCAGGGTCAACAAATAATCTCCATCGCCACTTAAAAACACAGCATCTAATATTAAGAGTTGCATGAATTTCATTCAAGGCAAGGCAACTTTATTTACTTAACACATACAGATGGTAAATTCAAAGTACATTCACTGACATGAATGGCATGGATATGGCGCCACCTTGTGTCATGTTTACAATGCAGATTATTGACATTAGGTCTGGCAATACAGTCAATCATTATCCTGGTGATTATTTCGCAGATAAACCTAGTAACCCCGCCCCCTTTTAAGAAAACGGCTCTTTTGAACGACTCTTTTGAACGGCTCTTTGAAAGGAACGGAGCCATAAGATCCGGCTCCCTTCAAAGAGCCATAAATCCCATCACTATTGTGAAGTTCTTCTTCCTCTGAACGGCCTGTTGGACGAGAAGTGAAAAGAGGGAAGTGTCACTCATGTCAAGAGTTTGAGCTTTGATCAAGTGTATGTTAGAATGAGTGGTCTGAAAATGTGGTTCTATAGTGGTTCCTTCAGATAAACTAAGTTCAATATTTCTACAGATGTTTGATGTTCTCATAAACAAGTCATGTTTATCTTGGAACTTGGTTTAATAACCTTGATAGTGACGGAGCAACATTACATACACATGGCAGTTATCAGAACCAAAAATAGACCACCCCCTGGGTACGGGTTCAACCCCTGTAGGTCCCTACATTCAGGTACGGTGTCTGTAGAAGGACAACAGAGACTAAATGCGAATACTCTACAGAAACTAATGAACATATATCCAGTTTTCATATCTTAAAACATACCTTTAGTACAAAGAAGACGGCTGAGTCTATACATTCTCATATATCGTTGAATCGTTCTCATACACAACCTCTTCTCGTTCTAGGAGGGAAAAAAGGTGTAGGCCTATTACATCTTATTTTTACCACACAATTTGTGTACTTTTTATATACTGTAAATTGTTCTGCATTATGTACTTTTTGTTGTTAACGGTATATGAAGGTTTAAGTGTGTAGGATTAAGTTTGATCACATGAATACTAACCTTTAATATTAGAATGTGGTTCAGCTTTGTAGTTGTTTCTGAAAATAAATGATATAACATAGACAAACTGTTACTTTTTATTACATGGCAACACACTCTCACTCCCTAAACGTCCAGGAGCGACGCTTGGTCAGGGTCCTGTGGCATGCAGTTGGGACGCGCAGAGGCTCCTTCACCTTCATAAACGGACGCAAAGAGCTTTCAACTGATTGCAATGTATTCCCATCGGCGGCGGTATTTGACGCTCATGGAAGCACCGCATCCGTTTATGTCGGCGGCTGTTAAAGGCAATGTGAGCGTCCATTCCCATTGGATAACGGAGAATTGTACACCCGGTGTAGGTACCATATGTGTTCGGCCTACCAGATGTGTTCGGGGTCCGTTATGCTTACCAATGAAGCCACACATTGGCTGTACGGCAACCCAAGAGGACATTTTACACGGCCAAATTCCGAATGTATTGAAACTCCAGACTCAACGTCAGAGCTTGAGCCTCTTCAGGGGGTGCTAACATTTAAACATACACTTCATTCTTTACTTTGTCCGAATATTCGGACCGCTGCTGATTACGGCTGCTGAACCGTAATCAGCAGCGAACCGCTTCAACACGTGTATTTCAGTGTATTCACGACATTCATTTAGTTATTTACCATACAAATTAATACAGAGAAAACAAGTTGTTTCTCAGAATTGAAGGGGAAAAACACAAAATCATTGCAAACTATTTAAACCTATCAATGTCGTTTAATTAACAAAGATAATATGGTGTTTTTGAGTTGATGAGTAGTGGAGATATCACTGTCAAATCAATCAACAGTAAGGAGAATACTTACTTCCGGGTGTACAATTCTCCGTTATCCAATGGGAATGGACACTCACATTGCCTTTAACAGCCGCCGACATAAACGGATGTGGTGCTTCCATGAGCGTCAAATACCGCCGCCCATGGGAATACATTGCAATCAGTTGAAAGCTCTTTGCATCCGTTTATGAAGCTGAAGGAGCCTCTGCGCGTCCCAACTGCACGCCACGGGACCCTGACCAAGCGTCGCTCCTGGACGTTTAGGGAGTGAGAGTGTGTTGTACATAGACTGCAGTATAGACTACTGAATGCAAAGTCACTTTTGTTGTTGCTGCAGAAAGGCATCAGAGAACATCAAAGTATAGAAACAAACAAAAAAAGTGCTTGCTACTTTCAACATGATTCAAAGTGTTTCTGGATAAGGTCTCAACGTTTGAAAGAAAAATGTAAACATAACTGCTTCTCCAGATAATTTGATTCATAGATTTGAATAGAGTTGAGAGATGTTTTATCCCTTAGATATGAGGGTATATGAGCTGCCTTGTTTGTATGGCGTCCTGCTTACACCTTTACGATTTTTCAACTTACTTTTTGTTATAAACGTAGTACCCTCCTCCACCGACAGCTCCAATGGCGACTAAAACACCGATTACTATTCCAGCGATGCAACCACCCGGACAACCTGGTGGTACTAAAATAAAACAGGAAAATAGAACAGGATTTTTACATCATTCTGCAAACTGCGTATAAATGGCATACTTAATTTTTTAGATTTATGCCAGTTTGAAATACCAAATACATCTTTATATTAAGTTTATGTATTTTAAAAGGGGCAATGCATTTAAATTACCATGAGCAATTGAGTCAATTATGTAAATGGACTGAATATAAATATATAGCCATAATGTTCCTCTTCAGTCCCTGGCAAATTGATGGAATTAAAAAAATACACACAAGCACAAATAAAAGCCCGACCACTGAATAAAAAGCTAATTAATACAGACCCATAAAGACATAATCAAAGCACATACAGAAGAGGGGAAAAGACCATTTGAAAACTTTAAATCATAACCACTATTTCTGATTTGGACAGCATGTTTGATTTGATTAATAGATTTGGAGACAGAGTTGAGCAGTTGATCGGTTTTTAATTAATTTATTGAATTAATTGTGTGTAAAACTTCCATTTTACACACAAGTCAAATATATCTGCAATTAGATATTGTTTTCCCAGTTTCGGACATCATAATGAGTTTAATAACGATGATGTAAACATTTTATTTTATTTCAAAATGTTTCAGCCTGTTTTTAATGTGCTCTTACCTGGCCCTCTATATGTTACAGTCAATTCATGGACCGCTGATGATCTTCTCCCGGTTATATCATTCCTCGCTTCACAGTAGTAGTTGCCACTGTCAGAGAGTTCAGTGTTGTTTCTATAAATCACAGCAGAATTGATAATCGCCCCGGTGTTCGGCATCCAGGTGTATTTGGCAGGTGGTTCAGATGCAGCCGAGCAGGTTAATTTAAATGTGCCTCCAACATGTATCTGACTTGGACCTGTGATTTGAACTGTTTCTGGTCCGTCTGGAAAACAGATATTTGGAAGAATTTGTTGTTCAATAGTTCCTCAATAATCTAAACGTGTCATTGTGAACAGTAGAGTTATAGTTTGTTACCTACAGATAACAATCATGGAGTACTTTGCTTCCTCGCTGCTGAGGGGGTTGCTGATATTACAGGAATAATCTCCTGTGTCGTCTTTATTCAGACTGCTAAAAGACAGCTCTCTGCTGTTGTTGGTGAGGGTCATGTTTACAGTCAGAGTCAGATCTAAGCCTCCCTTTCTCCACTCTCTGGTAAAGACAGAGCCAGCAGCGTCACAGATTAATCTGAAAGAGTTCCCCTCAATCGGCAGGTTTGATGGAGATGTGACAGAAGCGCCTGATACTTTCTCTGTTGGGCAAAAGATCATGTGAAATATATAAAAGCAGGAACAAAAGAAGCTGATTTAATGCCTGAGATAATACATGTAAAAAGGAACAGTTCCTCTTTAGAAGAAGAAGAACTTCTACAAACTACTTCTGCCTGAATATAACATGCTGAGTGTCTGACTGCCCTCATTTTTTTTAAATGCACAATTTTGGACAACCTATAGCTCAGAAATATCCTCTATAACTACACTATACATACATATATTTTTCTGTTAGTCAGTGTGGAAACTGACAATATATATGCATACATACATACATACATACATACATACATACATACATACATACATACATACATACATACATACATACATACATACATACATACATACATACATACATACATACATATTATATTTATTAATTGTAGGATTTATTTTACAACTGAATCAAAACAGTGGGAGTTAAAGGAATCTAACTTGTTCAGGTACTTTTCTTCCCATTTGTTCGAATGAAATTGTTTCAAAGATTAAATAAATAATGACTATCTAAATGTATTCAACTGTTGTTATCAAAAATGTAGGAAACACATCCAGAACATATCAAGCATGTGATGTTGCATCAGTATGGTTTATTGTACTTGGATTCTCTATATTAGACTCAAAATACTCACAATAGTAGGAATTTATCTCTTCAAGTTTAACAAAGGTTTTCTTTATCTTAATTTAAAAAAAACAAAATGTAAGGACAATTGATTTGAGTACACCTTTCTTTTCACACCTGTATGCATTAAACCCCTCAATGCAAACTTACCCAGTACAGAAACAACTGAAGGCTGAGACGTCTCATATCTCAGAGTCTTGTTGTTAAAGGCCTGACAGCTGTAGTTGCCACTCTGACTGATCTGAACGTTCATCAGACTGAGCTCTGATCCAGTATCAGACAAATACAGCAGAAGGTCTGGAGTCAGCTGAGCACATCAGGCTGATGTCTGACCCGTTCTCATAATAGTTTTGTGGCTGAGATATTGTCAAATGCGTTTTTTCTGGACCATCTATGTGGCATACGGGGAGTAAAGAAATTCATTAAATTAATGCTGGCAGCTTAAAGACAATGTTACGTGACATGCAGCTCAGTGTGAAGCCTCATGATACCATCAACTTGAAAGCAATGTGCAGAATCAAATGTATGCACATATGAGTAACTCACAGTAGATGGTGAGGTTTAGTGGAGCACTGGTTCCCTCACTGAAAGGATTAGAAACACGACAGCTGAATGGTCCATGGTCGTAGAGCATCACATTATTTATAGTTAAAGTGGATCCTCCATCAGTGATCTGAACTCTGTCACTTCCTGTAACCTCAGAGCTGCTGTTCAGCCAGAGGAAAGAGAGAGAGGATCCAGAGGAGGAGCAGGACAGACTGACGGAGCTGAACTCCACCAGCTCTGTGCTGCTGGAGGTTACTGTTACATCGGAGACTGGCTCTGTGGGTGAAACACAAAAAAACCATTCTATAAAGTTACAGTAGAAGATAAATACTGAAGTGGCTGGGAGTGAGTCTGATGTTAAGGATGAGATATTGATTATAAATGGCTCCACATTACAATTTAAACAAACTCTAAACTCTCTAAAAAAAAGCTAGATTTTATACATTTTAATTTGATGATGATGGTGCAATCGTTACGCCAAACCTTTATTCAGCAGAGAACGAGATGCAACATGTGAAACTTCTCTCACCGTATACTTTCAGTATTGTGGTCCCTGGCTTTGCTGGTGCTCCAGTTGGTACAATGCTGACTGAGTATTCTCCACTGTCATTTAGAGCCAGGTTCCTGAGCTCCAGAGATCCAGTAGACAAGAAGAAGGTGATCCTGCCTTCATACTCTGGTGCAGTGTAGTTGTTAACATTCCAAGTAAATATATTGTTAGAACCAAACTTCCAGACCACTGTTAGAAAAGGCGTTCCTGGAGTCAGTGTTGTGGTGAACATCACTTTCCCTCCCACAGCTGCATTCAGAGGACCGTCTGGCAACACACCAGCTCCTTCAGTTAAACCTGGAGAAACAGACATGGATCTAATGTAGAAACTATTCAAAACACCAAACTGCAGACAAGATAATATCTGTTCTCTCTGAAAAATTCAAATCCAGTTCCTCTGGGTACAATAAGCCTCACGACTGTTTTCAATTTCTGTTAGAGCTTTGATGTTTTTTAAACTGCAAACATGAACAAAACATCTGAATCAAGTTAAGGTGATCTTAAGATAAGATAAGATAAGATGAACCTTTATTAATCCCCGAGGGGAAATTCAGTTGTACAAAGCAGCAACAGGGTAAGCGTGAAAAAAATAGTACAGCAAAGATTCACACAGATCAATAAAATCAGAAATAAATAATAAAATAAATAAATAAGATCAAGAAAAGAAATAATAATGATAATAATAATAAAAGACTATGAAAATAGGAGATGAATACAAATAAGAGTAAAATAACTGTCAGCATATATACATATGGTCATCATCTAAGTTATCTTCAAATTACTAACCAGGTTTCACAGCAGGTTTGGATTCTAAACCTCTTATAGACATAAGTTTTAAACAACAGGGAAACTTCTGTCAGCTGAGAGAGAAACTGACTGACCAATATTTAATGGTTAAACTTTGATGACCAAACACTTTTAGCAGCTGCACAGTATCAAATGGAAAGAGCTCACCTGAGAGGACTCCCAGGATGATGAAGTGTATCACAGCTACTTCCATTTCTTTCTGTAATATAATCAAATCATAGAAAAGAGATCACACTCCTTCAACTTGCATCTCCTATGTCAGATTAAAGAATGCGGATTTCAATATTTGAAGGTAAAACAAGGAAGTAATGTGTAGGCGGGGTTTTGCCATTTTATTCCCTCTGAAAGGTTTACTGACCTGAACCGTTGATCATTTACAGAGTATGCAACAAGGATCTTTGGAAAGATCCTTAATAATTAAGTAATAGGTTAAAGTAAAAATCTTTTTTTATGATGTCCAAATAACACCATGGTGCTGTTGAATCATAGTCGTGACACCAAATGTGTCAAACATCTAAACTGTTAGCATGTTGCCATGAAAAGGATCAAATTAGACAATTTCTTCACTGATCTTCACCTGCAGGTCTATCTTTTCATTTATCCTGTCTAATGTTTTATGATCTACAAGAATATTTGCCACAAAATTAGGTTGAAATGTATTGTTTAGATCAGCGGTTCCCAACCTGTGGGCCGCGGCCCTCTCGTGGCCCACGAAGGCATTGCAAGTATTTTGTACAGGCGTAAAACACAAACATGGACATAACAATAACATAAAGGAGATGACATTCCCATCTCAGACAAAAACAAAACAAAAACAGAAGAAATAAAGATACAGTCAGTAGGATCACTTCAATATTTCACAAACAAAAATAGGTTGACAACCAAATACCAGCAAAAACACAACGTGGCAAGCATATTTATTGTTCCTTTAATCCAGTGGTTCTCAAACTTTTTCTGTCTTTGGAGAAAAAAAGATGTTGGGCCCCCCAACACAAATAGTCACGTCATGGGCCAAGTTAACATTTATTAAAATACATCAATATGAACGTGAGCATTCCTTTAAAAAAAAAAAAAAAAATCACTATGCTAGAACAGTGATAATAAAACAATGCTCCATAATTCTGTGTGGTAAAAAAAAAAATGCATAATACAATTGTGCAATCCCTTTGCTAGAACAATAAGTCATAATACTTTGCTTGCCACTTTGCAATCTGTGCAAAATAATGAAAAGAAAGAAAATGCTGATATTTGGCAAAAAAGTGTGTCTTATCACAGCATTAGTGGCTGCAATGAGCCTGTTTTGCACTGCACATTTCTTCAAAACGGGGTTGCAGGCTCAGTGGTGGCGCCAGAGATTTATTTTGGGGGTGCTGCAGAGACGTGCACAGACATTTGGAGGGGCTATTGCTCTAAACTGGAAAAAGGGCCTCCCCCCGAAAAAAAGACCTTTTGAAAATGTAACTTGTTTTTAATGTAAAAGAAACCAAACGAATATTAACTAAATTGAACAGTAATTCACATCATCATCTCATAACAAAATAAGCTAAGGCGACTACTTGCATTCGGTGACTTGATTTTAAAAATGAAAACCAGGGAAATGTTTTGTTTTGCGGTCCATATCTCATTAAAATATCTAATGTTAGTAACTATTAAAGACAAAATGGGGACAATTCTGTTCTAATGTAGTTTGACCATTGTAACTGCTGTGCAGTCCAGACATACTGATACAATAGGGCCTCTAACTAATTACCTTAAATAAACTCACTAATTAATGAAACCAGTTCAATACGCATTATTCTTATACTTATCATTCTTTATGAGCGCAGTAACGGTAAGGTATCTAATAACTTATTTATTTAGTATTCCATAACTTAATAACAGAGATGGTCAAACTAAAGTAGAGACATGGCAGAAATCCTACAATGAAGCGGGACAGTGAACTGTTCACCCGTGAGAGGGCGATCAAGAGAAGAGAGAGAGCGGCCCCGTTGAGGGAGTTTACAGATGAAAAGACACAGAAAGACAGAAACACAATAACAACAAGTCGGCTATATTTAGGTGTTTTTTTGTAAATAACCGACGGTATCAAGAGGAAGTAAAGTCCCCTGGTTTGTCCCTTATACCCTAACTGCCATGAGACAACTCAAAATCAAGTTTCCAAAATCCGACACTGAGGTGGTCTTAACGCACCGGCAGATGACAGCGCCGCTGACAAAGTGTGTTTCCCGCAGCGAGACGCTACAATACTAATTGTGGGCTTATCATGTTGATTCGGCCACAACAGAAAAAAGAAAAACAAACTCTCGCTCTCTCCAGAGGGGCAGGTCAACCAAAAAGGCCAAACGGGCCGTTGCCCGTTGCGCGGTACCGGTGCGCTCTCTCTCTCTCTCTCTCTCTCTCTCTCTCTCTCTCTCTCTCTCTCTCTCTCT
>CALSBZ010041225.1:26660-53336 GCA_943591055.1 Gobionotothen gibberifrons
CTCGCTCGCGCACGCACACAAAATGGCTCGTTCCACACACACACACAGATCCGAGCTTGAATGAAACACAGAGACCCAGACGTAATTGTACTTTACTGTATCATATTATTTTCGAATCAATAATTATCAAAAACCTTTTTTTTTCTTTTTTTAATAACCATTTTTCTCTCGCGCCCCCCACTTTGAGAAACACTGCTTTAATCCCACTCTTCGTTAGAGCAAATTATTTCCCATTTCATGGTGTGATGAGCCTTTGATTTTTTGTGGCAATAATTTTTACCAAAATAAACTGTATTTTTAATCTACTCTTCAAACACCTTAAATTAAGATTGCTTCTTGATTGACTTTTAAAAATATGTATTTTAACGAGAAGAATAGTTGTATTTATTAACTGTGTGCGGCCTTCATCTAAAAGCCCAAATACAATATTAAAGGGTGTAAATGTAAATTCAATATTTGCTGCCAAATAATTTGCAAAACATTATGTTTTGTGTGGAAACGTTTTCATTATTAAGATGTTTTTTTTATTTTAACCTCTTTTCCTTTCTCTTTCTTGATCCTCCTTAGCAACGGTCATTACAGTCCTTGACAGCGGTCTGTTCTACTGGATTTACAACGTGTCACATGTTCTGAATTGACCAATCAGAACTTTATTTAGCATCCGTATTGTTTATGGTTGAATGTGGGCTGCGAAAACATTTTTGATTCTTAAGTGGGCCCTGAGTTGAAAAAGGTTGGGAACCGCTGGTTTAGATTATTCTTAGATTATTATTGCCACTTTTTTATTTTATAATTTCACAGACTCAATATCCTCTCAAATACAAAATTCTTAAATGCAAATAAACATAAAAAGCAAGCATAAAATCTAACATATTTAAGTATTTTTTTGAGCAGATTTGTGCTTAACATCCTGTTTTTTCTTTCTTTAATTTAATCAGATTTTTTTTAAATTAAGCGTTCTGACTTTAAAGTCAGAATTCTGGGAAATAGAAAGTCGTTTTTTTAAATCTTACAATTCTGGAGGAAAAAAAAGTGAGAAGGTAAAGCTTTTTGTGTTTTTACAGCATGAATGTTTAAAACTCTTCTTTTTTATGGCCGGACTACTCCATAAAATGGATATATTTGACATGCCCTGTACATTTATTATAATGATCTGTAAATGGGAACAATATTCACGGTAGTTTGCCATGACTGTCATGTGGAATTGCTGTTATATCATTTCAAGTTTTCTTTGGTCTAACAGCAACATTGATCTATACCTATAGCCTACCTATAACTAATTAGTTTCTTTCATGGATATTATTATCGATAACACATAAACACCGTAAGTGGTTGTGTACAAAGTAAATATAGGCATTGTTAATACCACAGTAGTATTCACGTCTCTTTATCACCCATCAGTATGGCATGCAAACATATTTACACCACTAGAGGGCGATGTCTTACAGCTTTAGGACATGTCTGAAGCTTCACTGGGTTTGACTCATTATGCAGAAACTTTGTACCTCAACACGAAGGTAGTTCTGCATTTACTCACTGATATATTCAGAACTGCCGGAGGCTCACATTTATCAGGACAGTCAAAGTTTGATGGCTGACATTTCCTCTGCATTTCATATCTCACAGAGTTCCAACAATGGATATTTTCGCTTTACTATGGATAGTCTCTCTGGCTTTCACAGGTGAGAATCTTGGTTTTTAAAAGTGTTTCCATCTTCTGCTGTTACATTTATGACTTCCTATACTTTATAACAATTGCTTAAAAAGTGTTTGGAAAGGAGTTTAGCTAATAATCAGGAGGTCTACTTTTTATTATTTTGTGACTCAAAAGCAGCATGGTTAGCAGACCAAAAGCAGGACTGATAAAATTGCTGAAACAAAACATGAACTTGCAGTAAAAAATGTATGTAAATATAAATGTAGGTTTATTAAACATCGTGTGAATCAACATTTTTGATCGATTGTTGCTTTTTCAAATAGATATTACAATGGTATCTTGCTAATTTGATCTCATTGTAAGACCAAAAAAAAAGAAAACACTTTTTTCCGATTAGACTTCAATATGGGAATGAAGTGGCAAAAGTTTGATCTTTTTTAAATGTTTAAGATTTACAAGCATCCACATTTGTTTGTAAATTGCTATAAACAGCTAGACATTAATACTACTGTACAGTATTATGGAATAAATCATTCTGTGTTTTTGTTTTGGTCTGTTATGAAGGATTTTTTCCCAGGTCTTATTTTGCAGTGACCTCTCTCTGTCTCTCTCCAGGTTTAACTGAAGGAGCTGGTGTGTTGCCAGACGGTCCTCTGAATGCAGCTGTGGGAGGGAAAGTGATGTTCACCACAACACTAACTCCAGGAACACCATTTCTAACAGTGGTCTGGAAGTTTGGTTCTAAACAAATATTAACTTGGAATGGTAAACATTTCCCTGAACCAGAGTATGAAGGCAGGATCACCTTCTTCTTGTCTACTGGATCTCTGGAGCTCAGGAACCTGGCTCTAAATGACAGTGGAGAATATTCAGTCTCCATTGTACCACCAGGAGCACCAGAAAAATCCGGGACCACAAGACTGGACGTATACGGTAAGAGAAGTTTCACATGTTGCATCTCTTTCTATGCTGAATAAAGGTTTTGCATAGTAGTTGAGCAAGTAAACAATGATATAGGCCTTTTTATTCTTTGCACTATCATCAAATAACAATGTAGAAAATGTTGCTTTTTTGTGGAAGGAGTTTTTAAAAACGTTCAATGTGCAGCAAAGAATGTTCATTATCTCATCTTAAACATGAGGCTCACTCCCAGCATCTTAAGTATTTATCTTATACTGTAACTTTATAAAATATTTGTTGTGCTTCACACACAGAGCCAGTCTCCGATGTAACAGTAACCTCCAGCAGCACAGAGCTGGTGGAGTTCAACAGCTCTGTCAGTCTGTCCTGCTCCTCCTCTGGATCCTCTCTCTCTTTCCTCTGGCTGAACAGCAGCTCTGAGGTTACAGGAAGTGACAGAGTTCAGATCACTGATGGAGGATCCACTTTAACTATAAATAATGTGACCCGCTACGACCAGGGACCATTCAGCTGCCGTGTATCTAATCCTGTCAGTGAGGGAACCAGTGCTCCACTAAACCTCACCATCTACTGTGAGTTACTAACCTGCATGCTCAGTATATTTACCTAACAAGATCTAGTTGTAAACAGAGTTTAGATAATTGTCAGTTTAGTAAGGAATGCTCTCACCATGTTTGTTGGTCTTTTTCTTCACCCATGGGTTTTAAAGTATATAAGAGACACATTTCCCCCTCCTAATTATTTCCAGTATACCATCCCTGCACACTACAGCACAATGTGAACTAAAACATTGTGCTTTGGACACTTAGAAACAGTTTATTGCATGCTTTTCATGTAATATAACTTTATTGTAGGGCTGGGCAGTATGACAAAAATTCACATCACAGTATTTTTCCAAATTAGAACGGTATCAGGGTACATCATTGCATTTATTTATTTTTCAATGATTGGAAATGTATTTACATTTTTATGTTTTTCCATTCGTAGGCAGTCCCTCCAACAAATGCGCCTTCCAGCTACGCTTGACTCGACTTTAATTTAGACATTTCACCAGTGTTGCTTGTTGAAGCAGATCGTATTTTCACACATTCTTTGTACTTCAATAAGTGCTTTCTGTTGAGGTGGTGTAGTAAAATAGGCTACTTGTGTTTTCTCCCTAGACAACACTTTTTGTCCGACAACATTTACAATAAAAGTTAGTTTGGTGCACATCAGATACAGCTCCTCTCCTCTGCAAAAGTTATTCTTGTGTGTCATATGTGTCTCCATCTCCAGTCTCATTTTCTTCAGTGTCCATCTTTACATTCAGCTTCACATTTTATGCTACTGCTACTTCACTTGGCACTGTACCCCAGCATGCATTTCAGTGGTGCACCCCTCGAGCACCCTTCACACTTTTTCAACGGGATATGAACATTTCATATCATACAGTATAAAGTTCACGGCATTCAGTATGAAACGGTATACAGCTCAGCACTTGTTTCATGTATATGTATAACAATGCAGTTGTGAATATTAACTTCTTGCTGTTCTATTTACCCTTAATTCAGATGGCCCAGAAAATACTATTTTGACAATATCTCCGCCCCAAGAGCACCATCAGGAAGGATCAGACATCGTCCTGTCCTGCTCAGCTGACTCCAACCCTCCTGCCCAGTTTACGTGGTTTCTGAATGGTATCGCGTCTGATACTGGACCAGAACTCAAACTGATGAACGTTCAGATCAGTCAAAGTGGAAGCTACAGCTGTCAGGCCTTCAACAACAAAACTCTGAGATATAAAATGTTTCCGCCTGTATCCATCTCTGTACTGAGTAAGTTTGCATTGAGAGGTTTAATGCATATAGGTGTGATAAGAAAGGTGTACTCAAATCATGTAAAGTTTAGTTATAGATGTTATTTCTGAGCGATTTGTTCAAAACTGTGCATTTAAAAAATAACTGAGGGCATTATATACTTTATTCAGGGGGAAGTAGTAACATGTTTGCATCTTATAAAAAGGAACTGGTCCTTTATCTGTATTAACTCAGGCATTAAATCAGCTTCTTTTGTTCCTGCTTTTATATCTTTCACATGATCGTTTGCCCACAGAGAAAGTATCAGGCGCTTCTGTCACATCTCCATCAAACCTGCCGATTGAGGGGAACTCTTTCAGATTAATCTGTGACGCTGCTGGCTCTGTCTTTACCAGAAAGTGGAGAAAGGGAGACTTAGATCTGAGTCTGAATGTAAACATGACCCTCACCAACAACAGCAGAGAGTTGGCTTTTAGCAGTCTGAATAAAGACGACAAAGGAGATTATTCCTGTAATATCAGCAACCCCCTCAGCAGCGAGGAAGCAAAGTACTCCATGATTGTTAACTGTAGGTAACAAACTACAACTCTACTGTTCACAATGATACGTTCAGATTATTGTGTCTATTGAACAATACATTCTTCCAAATATCTGTTTTCCAGATGGACCAGCAACAGTTCAAATCACAGGTCCAAGTCAGATACATGTTGTTAACAAAAGTCTAATTTATGTCATCAATTTTGATTATTATAAACTAAGAAAACATGATCAATTTGCAGATAAAATCACCTTTCAAATCTCAAATTAGTTTTTCAATGATAAAAGAAATTATAAAATTGCCAGTCAGAGTCAGTTTTAGGCTAACAAAAACTGTAATTGTTGTATAACCAAGGTAAATGTTGCTGTGGCTAATTGGACAAGATATCCTGTAAGGTGAAAAAAATAAAAAGAGAAGAGGGACAAGAAAAACAGTGGAGAAGTAAGAGAGGTGAAAAGACGGACCACATTATGGGCTATGAAACTATTTAAGACTAGCTGATCAGCTACGGGGTAGAAAACCTCAACACGGAGCTGCGGTCATTTTTATGTAATGGTCCAGACATCAAACGGCAAAACATTTTCAGTTGCCAGTTACTTTGGCATTAGGGCAGGGATATGTAGATACTTTCCAATGTTTGACATAATGAATTGTGCTACTTTTAAAGCAAGCAACGATGTTTTCAAATCTGAAAACCAAAAAGCTCCGCAAAAACGCTATATCGAAGCAGTTCCTGCCGTTGCTCCGTTAGTTCAAACGGTAACAACGGACTATTTTTCTTAGCGGATGCATGTCATTTAAAATCAATACAACTACTTTTTAAATCAATAATACTATTTTTCAAATCAATAAAAAAAAAAATCTAAAACAATAAAATCATTTCAATTAATATTGGGAGTCATGTCGTTACTTTGTTGAGAATGTGGCCATGTAATAAGCGGGATAATGTGCAGCGAAGGATGGGGATCTTGATCATGTCGGGTGTTCTTTTACCCATAATGACTGTCTCGCTGCACATTATCCCTTACCTCATCTTAAACATGTGACTCACTCCAAGCCACTCTATTATGTATTTTCTTCTGTAACTTTATAAAAAATAAATTTTTATGTTTCACCCACAGCACCAGTCTCCAATGTAATGGTAACCTCCAGCAGCACAAAGCTGGTGGAGTTCAGCAGCTCCATCCGTCTGTCCTGCTCCTCCTCTGGATCCTCTCTCTCTTTCCTCTGGCTGAACAGCAGCTCTGAGGTTACAGGAAGTGACAGAGTTCAGATCACTGATGGAGGATCCACTTTAACTATAATTAGTATGATGCGCTACGACCAGGGACCATTCAGCTGCCGTGTATCTAATCCTGTCAGTGAGGGAACCAGTGATCCAGTAGCCCTCACCATCTACTGTGAGTTACTGACCTGCATGCTCAGTGTATTTACCAAACAAGATCTAGTTGCAAAGACTTTGGATAATTGTCAGTTTCTTCTGTTGTCTTTTTGTTCATGCATGGGTTTATAAAATAACACATGTTCCCCTCCTATTTGAATCCAGCACATCCAGAAAAAAAGGTGAAAAAGTAGCCCTGAGCCGGAACTACCCCTAATGGAAAAGCAAAAAAAAGCGGTCCGGGTTTGGCACGACACGCTTAAACCATGCGAGGCCCTGCAGTGGAAAAGCGCCATTATAGAGCTCTACATTACTGTTTCAAAGTCTATGCTTGTAAATCATTCGTAACAAATACTTTCAGGACTATAGATGCAGCTCTTATGAAGAAAGAACAACTTTTTCTATCATGTACTAGATACCAATAACTAAATATATTGCTGCTTTTATCATTATTATGTTGCAGAGTCTAATGACTAATGTTCTCTCTAAACAGAAACAAAAGAAAGAACATTCTGCTGGAAACACCAACACCAGAACGGGTAAGTCTATTAACTGTAACATGAGTTTGTTATTCACAGAGATGTATTTGTCCTTCATTGAGTCATTCTAAGCTTTGTTTATTTCTCACGCTATAAAGGAGTTGAAGGCCAGGACAACGGAGCGTACCCAAAAAGTCAGGTAAAAGTAATCAGAGTCGTTTACATGCTCTGCTGGTTACTAAGAGATGTTGTAAACACATTGCTGAACATCAGACTTTGAACCAGGAACGAGATATCAAGCTGACACAATGAAGAAGTGAATTTGTGTCATTAGATCAACATTATAGAGATAGCTTATCTTGTTAACGATTTTTGTATTATTTCTGTTTCCTCCTTTTTTTTGGTGATGTTTAGTTTAGTTTATTTGTTTATAGTGTCGTGGACAGTCCCCATTGATCAACTGTCACAAAAAACAGTAAATGGGGCAGCTTTAGCTAAGATTGCTAATTTCCAGCTGTTGTCCCCGGCCAGATGATAATAGACACCTTGTAAAATATTTTTTCATTTAATTGTTTATTTGAACCGGGACAGTGCACATTAATGAACATTAAAAACAAAATAATGCTTTCAAATGTAAACGAGCCGGATTTTAGCTTTGATCTCATTTCCATCCGTAGTCCTGTTACATACAACATTTATGAACATATACATTTATATACATGGCAAACAGAAATACACGATATGCAGAAAGAGCATAAGCAGCATACAATCATTTACCACAATGCAGTGCAATGTAGCAGCTACGACATATAAAGTGCAGGAGGAGATAAAAGAGCTACATGAAGTGCAAGATGAGTTACCCCTGTGTTAAAGTGCATTTAGCGGTGATTGCACGTCTGTTTGTTTCTCAACCATTCTTTGAGTTGACCTTTAAAGCTATTGAGAGTGGGACAATCCCGTATCTCAGTTGGGAGGCTATTCCACAATGAGCTGCCTTTAACGGAGAGGACATTTTGTCAAAAGTGGTCCGTCTATGGTGGACTTCACAGTCTCCTCTGGTTTCTGACCTAGTGCAGCGTCCAGTGTGTTTTCTGTGGATGAATTCCCCTAAGAGAGGGGGGGGGGGGGCAGTCCATGTAAACATTTTTAAATAAAACACATACTTTTAAAAGATTTGAAATTGTCAAAACTCAAGAAATTGTGTTTCTCAAGGATGGTACAGTGGTGGTATGAATGTGGCTTTCTGTCAAACACCTTGATAGCTCTCTTGTGCAGCTGTTCTATGGGTTTCAGGTTTGTGGCACAAGCAAACGACCAGTTTGTCAAACAGTATTCAATGTGGGATAGAATCATAGAGTGGAGGTATGACTTTGCAGCATTGACAGTTAAGAAAGGTCTAATTTGTTTAAAATGTTTGGAAGTTGAATTTAACGATATTGGATACTTTCTTTATATGTTTCTTAAAAGTCAAGTTTGAGTCCAGTATGACTCCAAGATACTTGAAGTGGGGGACTAGTTCTAATTCTGTTTAAAAACACATTGGATCCTTCGATTTTGACTGGTCGTTTACTGAAGCAAATGTTGTTCAGCCAGTGTTGGACCTTGTCCAATGCATTTGAGAGACAGGATGTGATTATTTCAGTATTTTTCCCGTGTACAAAGATGACCGCATAATTGGTATACATTTGTACATTCAAATCAGGACATACATTAGGCAAGTCATTCATGTACAGAGAAAACAGTAATGGTCCAAGAATGGAACCTTGTGGAACCCCAACAGGGTTGACAAGGTTGGGGGATTTGGTACCGTTGACCAAAACACACTGTTTTCTGTTTGATAAGTAAGACTTAACCCACTGTATTGAATCTGCCGAAAAATTGAAATACGTCAGCTTTGTAAGGAGCACTTGGTGGTCGACAGTGTCAAAAGCCTTCCTGAGATCAAGGAAGACAGCACCTACATATGGGCTCGTGTCCAACATAGATTTAACCTTTTCCACAAAGACACAGTTAGCTGTCTCAGTGGAGTGGTGAGCACGGAAACCAAGCTGCATTGGGTGGAGTGGAGCGAAACCTTTGTCTAAATGTTTGGTGATTAGTTTTGACACCCATTTCTCAGCTATCTTAGAGACACAGGGGAGGATGCTGATTGGTCTGTAATTGGACATTATTGCCTTATCCCCAGATTTAAATATCGGTGTCACCGTGGCCACCTTCCAGGATGATGGAACTTCCCTCTTGCTGATAGATTGATTTACTAGCATAGTAATTGGTTTTATTAGACTGTCAATATTTGTCATTGTTCTTCTACGGACGAAAAGTTTATTATTATTCCGCCGACTTATTTTGGCCCTCTTCTCCTCCCGCATTGAACATCGCAGAAACTCCGTTCAAACATCAAAACGTTCAGCTCGGTCGGGAATCGATGGCTATTACTTTTCTCATTCATAACTTTTCATAATTCCAGAGATACATCCCATATCAATTTTTTAACATTGAAGTCAATGGAGGAATATTCAGACTTCAACAAATCTTCATGCGACTTCAACTGCTAACTGTTCGTTCATACTTTCACTCCGAAACCTCATTCCAATTTAAAAATGTTACACATCATTCTGACATTATTCGTGTAAAACAAATCTGATTCTTACTTTTAGAGATATTAAACATTGTTCAGACCTTGTTTAAGAGGTTTTCTTCCGATTTTAACATTAACTAGAGTGCGTGATGTCACAGCTAGAGTGGAGGAAATCTTGAAATATGCCTTCATATATTTTTTTAAAACTGCCATAATTCCCAAACCCTACATTCCTGAGACATAATGTTTCATGACAAACGTAGGAAAACATCTCGTAGCTTGAAAAATGACAAATAATTAAGCAAAAATAATTAAACAAACTGCCTCTTGAGGGCATGACGTGACAAAAACATTCAATATGCCTCCATTAAACCCCATTGTAATTTCAGCCTGATATTTCCTCACAGCAGCAGCCGCACACCTTTAGTTAAACTGCCAAAAAGGCCACATTATTAACCCGAAAGTACACAAAAATTACACTTCAGATACTCAACTTCGTTGACATGATTCACGTTTTGAAATTTCACATATATCTGTTACGGTTCTTCCACAAAACGTTCACATGTAAGAGGTTTAACTCTCATCCAGAACAATGGAAACCTTTCATCTCTGGACGCCTTGTTAGCTCAAATACAAACACCTGTGTCATGGAACACGATGATGTCATAGCTCCAACTGACATGCTCAGAGCAGCAGACTTCAGATAATGGTTAATGGTGCTGCCCTCAACAGCTCTACTCAATTATGTGGTGTCATCATCATATGCCGAAGAGAGAGAGAGAAGAGAGAGAGAAGAGAGAGAGAAGAGAGAGAGAGAAGAGAGAGAGTAATGTAACCTCCTAATGCTATAACTCCTATGAAAATGTTCAAAAAGTGCTCAAACTTCACCTGTGTGCTAACAGTCCAGACATCTATGGGACAGTTTTGAGATTTCTTCGAATGCCGTTACCATGGCAACACAATGCTCGCCTTCAAACAAGGTTTTCTAATAACTTCAGTGAAACTGCTCCAAACGCCCCAAAACTTCACAGGTTTGGTAATGATGCAGCCATCAACGCATCTAAGCGTATTATGGGGTGTCATCAAATGCCATTGCCATGGTGACGGATCATTCGCCATGAAAAATGATGTCGCTGTAAGTCCCATCAACACGGTCCAATCGTCCCCCAATCTTCACTTGTATATCACCGGTCCATGCCTCAACAGCTCTACACCAAATCTGAGATCTCACCATACTGTATGCCGTTTCCATGGAAACGCATCCCTCGCCATAAAATATGATGTCGCTATAACTCCTATGAAAATGTTCAAAAAGTGCTCAAACTTCACATGTGTGTCAACAGTCCAGCCTTGAAGACATCTACGGGACAGTTTTGAGATTTCTTCAAATGCTGTTGCCATGGCAACACAATGCTTGCCATGAAACATGGTTTTCTCATAACTTCAGTGAAACTGCTCCAAACGCCCCAAAACTTCACAGGTTTGGTAACGATGCAGCTATCAACGCATCTAAGTGTATTATGGGGTGTCATCAAATACTGTTGCCATGGCGACAGATCATTCGCCATCAAGTTATTTCAAAAGTTTGCAGTTCAAATATTCTGCTGCTATTCCAAGCCTTTTTTCTTTCTTTCCTTCTCTCATCACACATTCAAGCCCCCAGTGTTCATGTATCATTTCAATCTAAATTCTTCACTTTCTTCTTACACATTACATTTCAGCATAGCAGTTTAGCATCAGCTTTTCAGCATAAAGCATTCCCACTAGCAATTTCTTCAGGAATTGCATTCTCTAGTTATACAGTTGGTGTCTAAATCATCTGCATCCCTAGCCTTAGAACCTTTTAACCCTAAGATTATATTTTTTATCTCCACCTCTGTGATTTCCTCCAGGTCAAAAACTGGATGAGTATCCACATAACAATACATCAACAGCATTAGTTATACAAAAAGGATGAAAGACAAGTAGATACAGGTCAGTTTAGCAGCAGCCTTCTGCTTTGTATTGGCATGCACATATATCACGGTGTCATCGGCATAAAGCTGTGTTTCCACATCAGGACAGACAGATGGCAGGTCATTAATATATAAGGTGAAAAGAAGTGGACCAAGTATTGAACCTTGTGGTACTCCGGTGCTTAAGGCTGGAGCTGGAGAGAGTTGATTATAGATGATAACATGCTGACGCCTACCACTGAGGTATGATTCAATCCAATGTAACTGTAAATGTAATCTTACATTCATTTCCTTTCTTTTTCTTTTACCTAGGAGATGCACTACGCAGATGTCCGCTTTACCAAAAAGAATAACGGGGGGACAGTCCAGATGGGAGACCAGAATAAACCATCAGAATACGCTGAGGTCAGAGTGAACAACAATCCTCGTGCTGCTGCGTCCTCTCTCCCAACCTACGATGCTCACCTACAGCGCAACAAGAGGCCGACTCCTCAGTCTGAAACCGCCGAACCCTACGCTCAAGTCCGCAAGAACTGACCACACTGGATGAAATGGATCATGTGGGGGGGGGAGAAACCTTCACTTCCTTCTCAGTTTTTTTATTTTTATGGAAGACTCATTTGCCTTGAGTTAGCTTCTCCAAAGCACTTTAGGATTAAAGAATGCTGATTTCAATATATGAAGGTAAAACAAGGAAGTAGTGTGCAGGCGGGGTTTTCCCATTTTCAATGGCTCTGAAAGGTTTACTTACCTGAACCGTCGATCATTTACAGGGTATGCAACAGGCATCTTTGGAAAGCCGGGATGCTGTTTTATAATTTCAAGTTTTCTTTGGTCTAGCAAAAAAAACTGATAGATCTATACCAAATAATTATTTTTGCTTCATGCATTTTATTATTATATTTCAGAATGTACCACTTGCATCAAAGTGCGATGTCAGATTTGCAGAATTGTCTATCTAATTGCGCTGTATACTTCAAAATGTCAGTTCTTGTTTTTATTTGTAATAAATGTGTGGTGAGCATATGTGGTGAGAAACCAGGCCATTATTATACTTTAATGTATTTTTACAAAGCAATGCCATTGCTTTCCTGTATCAAAGTGCCCTTTCATATTAGCAGGTTGCTATTTAAATAATGGATTTGCAAGAACATTTCCTTTTTTCGGCTAGGCGTTGACATATTTTGTTAATTGTTTACTATGAATGAGTTACAAAAATAAGCCTTTTTTTGCCATTTGGCCCAATAAACCTTTATTTTGGTCGGGAGAATAGTTTCCTTTAAGCTTCCTTGCTGTGTTCTAACACAATAATGTATATATACATGCATCGCAAACATTTTCTATGTATTCTATTTCTTTATTTTCAATGTATTTGTTAATTCTCCTGGGGCTGCACATTGAAAAAAGGGGAAAGTGGGGTTGTTCAATTTGCAAATATACAGTTAATATAGAGACAGAATTTATTCATGTTTCTCGTCGAAACATCAATCAATCATGTAGAACTATTTTAATTGTGAGGGCTGTACGTTCTATAAGTCTCAATCATGTTAAGAAATAAGAAAAAAGTTATGTTTATGTAACTCCGCCCACTGAGCACATACGTCAGCAGCTTGCTCTGCAGCCGATTACTCAGCTTCTAATTATTGGTAAATATTTTATTCACAAATAAAAATGGTCGGACTCAAAACCCTACTTTTAATAGTTTCGTAATTGGACTTGAACAATATGGCATTTTAATGGACAAGATGAAAAGTAGAAACAATTGCAACAAATCTTTATTTGAAAATGTTGAAGCTTTTATTTTTTAAACAAAGGGGGGGGGGGGGTGTCCACCATATTTTCTTCCCGCATCGGAGGAGTAAGCTGGTTCTGTTCTGAGGAGATCTCTACAAGGTAAAAGTTATTAAAAGTTATTTAATGTCATCAAATGTTCGTCATAGTTACAGGTTATCACAAGACGCATTGTTTGCAAAAAGCAGAGTTCACATTTGCCATTACAACGAGCAACGTAAATACAGCTCTGTCAATTTGTAAACATTGGCCCTTTCTCATTTCATCAAATCCCCCCTCCTCAACTCCTCAACTCTTCAACTCCTCGACTCCGAGGATCGAGTGTCGAGGAGGCTCTCTGGAAGAGCTATAACCGAGGATACACTGATGGGTCCTCCACGGTCCTCCACGGCTCCTTCGTGGATGCATTTCCGGGAACAGAGATGTTTCAAAGCAACACACTCTCACTCCATAAACGTCCAGGAGCGACGCGTGGTCAGGGTCCCGTGGCATGCAGTTGGGACGCTCCGAGGCTCCTTCAGCTTCATAAAGGGACGCAAATAGCTTTCAACTGATTGCAATGTATTCCCATCGGCGTCGGTATTTGACGCTCGTGGAAACACAGCATCCGTTTTGGTCGGCCGCTGTTAAAGGCAGTTAAAGGCAATGTGAGCGTCCATTCCCATTGGATAACGGAGAATTGTACACCAGGAAGTAAGTATTCCCCTTACTGTCAATTGATTTGACAGTGATATCTCCACTACTCATCAACTCAAAAACACCAGATTATCCTTGTTGATTAAACGACATTGATAGGTTTTGTGAACATTTTCTTGTTGCCCCAGCTGGTCGACACCTCTTTTAGCAGAAACAAAGGCTACATTAATGTATTAAATCTATGTTAATCCAGGTGGATGTGGAATTAACGGACGTGACGTTGTGTGATTGCGTTGCCAGGCAACAGCTTCGGTTCATGTTAATTTACAAACTCTTCAACTACAACCGTAGTTATATTTAAAAACATGTTAGAAGGTCTCACGAAATACTTTAATGTAAATTTAAATTTAAATGTGAAGGAATGTGTGTACAACAAAATACATCCTTACGAAATACGAAACCGGAAACAGACATAGGCAAGATCCTCAGCTCGATTTAGCCGCAAAGCATGCTGGGATTTGGTGTTTATAAGATGTGAAATCCGAAAACATATTTTAAAAATAAAATAATACATTATTCCGAGTGTGCTTGCTTTTCTCTTTGAAAGTCATCACATAACGGCATTGTAATACACGGTTCGGCTGCATTAAATATGAAATATCTGCCGTAGTTGTATATTTATAGAGCCCTGATGAGAAACATGAGGGCTTTGTAGAGACAAACAGGAGGAAATGCCGCCAAACTGAAAACGTGACCTAAATATATCAACAGTTAAACAACATCTTACATTTCTTTTCACACAATACGCCTCCTTGCAGTATCAACAATAATTCGGCTGACTTTTATATTTGATCCAATTGGTAGATTGACTGTATTTACACCATAACGGTGCACAGCTGATAGAAACGGGCACCTAGTGGTTAAAGCGCGTTATTGCATTTTTATTATTTGTATTATTAGATATTAAAGATCACATGTCATGGCCATTTCCACTGATCATAATTCCATTGTTGAGGTATACTAAAATAGAAAAATACTGTGCAATTTTCCAAACTCACATTGGTTTTGCATACAGCATCTCTGTAAAGTATGTGTATTCAGCAGTATTCACTTTCTCCACTAAACGGCTCGCTGCAGCTCTCCCCCCCCTCCCTGTGAGCCCAGTGTGCTCCGATTGGTCAGCTCGGGCCCCTCTGTTCTGATTAGTCAACCACCAGAGAGGGTCCGCCCATGTCTAAGAGTGCTTTTTTCCCGTCTCGCTCTGAGCATGGATGTATAAAGAGGCTCAGAACATCAGTCTGATGGCGTAGGTATAGCCGTATATTTTATACGCTAACTAACCGAACTGTACCTAAGACTGTATTTAGGTGCACTTGTGGAAACTGCGCCATGATGCCTACTGAAGTGGAAAACGTCTGTTGCAAAGAAATTAGAAAGGTGGCCAAGCTGACAGTTAGCTGCTAGCTAGATGAAAACACCAACAGTAGCACAAAACATGATATGCCAATATATACACCTTACACACCCCGCAGAACCTCCATAACATGTACAGATTCGAGTATAGACATTTGAGGCGTAGAACGGAAGAAGAGTAAGCTATTTTTACCTGTAATAAACTACTACTTTGTTTGATGAAAAATCAAATCATGGTTTGCTCAACCCGATCTCACCAGAATGCGTACAAATGACACGACATTACACGTCGTGCAATAGATACGCAGAACTCCGTTTTTGCGTGCTATGATACGCTGATATTGCACTTCAAACATTAAAACAAAGAGCTCTGTGGCTTCAGGCTTGATCGCCGTTCCATTACAGTTTTAATGTTTGCAGTGCAATAAACGACACAGCAGCTTATTGGGTTATGGTTAGGTTTAGGGTTAAATGAATGGCAAAGATATGTAGAAAATAAACGCATTTAACAGCTTATTGGGTTATGGTTAGGGTTAGGATAAAATAAATGGCAAAGATATGTCGAAAATAAACGCATTTAAGATACGTTCACAACAAACGTAACGTGGGAGAAAATTGTAGAAAAAAAACGTATTTAAGATACGTTCATAACAAACGTGACGTGGGATTATCATATGCACGCAA
Source organism: Gobionotothen gibberifrons (assembly GCA_943591055.1). NCBI lineage: Eukaryota > Metazoa > Chordata > Actinopteri > Perciformes > Nototheniidae > Gobionotothen > Gobionotothen gibberifrons. The sequence goes on from CALSBZ010041225.1 coordinate 42,490, forward strand.
AAACAGACTTCTGCGTATCTATTGCACAACTTTTCAAAGTCGTGTCATTTGTACGCATTCTGGTGAGATCGGGCTGGGTTTGCTATATATGAATGATATGTTATAGGAGCAAATCATTTAGGGAAGAAAGGCTACTAAGTATTTTCTATCAAACTTCATTTTAGAAATGTACAAAATGAACATAAATATACATATATACACGGTAACATCATCCATTCCTCCCCTTATAGGCGTTGTCCTCTTGTCGCAGTATTGCATATTGCAGCTTTGCAAGCTACAACCGGGGCTATTAAGAGGCATCCCGTCTCCATCATGCATTGTCCGCCAGATACGCCAGGAGTTTCCTGATCTGGCTGGATGAAATCAAATACAAATCACAAAATATTATATAATAGAAACCTAGTTGTTTTAGATTCGTTAGTAGAAGTTGTGTGTATATCAACACCGTTAGCTTGCCAGCTAATATGTTAACCTAGCTTTCTTGTTTACCTTGGTAGCATATGAACGTTAGCTCGGAGAAAAGGCAACTAATGTAGTGTAATAAAACCACTATGAACAAAAGCTAGTGGTTCATATTAGGCTAGCAATAACGTGTTTACAATTGCAATCTTATAATGTAGTCTGCTACGTTCTGTCATTCATTGTAGTTGGCATGAAAACAATGGTATGGCCTAGCATGTATAGCTAGCCTCGTTAGCATGCACAGAGCCGCATCGCAGCTCGGAGGAAATGCCACATATAATGTACTGACCTAAGGGAAATCACCCGGAGTATACTGTATGAGTATTTCGTGTGTGAATGCAGACATTCTCCTGCCGTGACAAACATGTAAGGCCATCTGCTGACATTGTAGTTGGCTCTATGAAACCTGATGTACTTATATGATTCTGTTTTCTTCAAGGTTGTATCTTCCTGATCGAATGTACTTACTGTAAGTCGCTTTGGATAAAAGCGTCAGCTAAATGCAATGTAATGTAATGTAAATATGTAAACGTTAGCAACTGAGTTAGCCCAGTTAGCACCGTGTCAATGGCTTAGCACCCCAAAAAACGTTTACCCATTTACACAGTTGTGGTAGATATAGCTTGCTTGTTTTAAACATCATAAATACACAAAGAACAATGAATACTTACAGGTTGAGTACCCGAATCTCCCGCTGGTCCAAACAAAGTAGGAACAGCATCCTCCTTCAGTGTCCTACGCTGTACAAATCCGGCATCCAACAGTACATGTTAGGCTGGCAGAGGGTGCGGCCAGCGCCGCTGGGTGTGGCCATAGCTCTTCTGGATTGGTCCATTTAGTTCCGGGTACGTGCTTACGTAAGCACGTACCCGGAAGAATCAAATGGATGATGACGTTTCACCAATGAGGCGTTTTGGGGTTAGAGTCTGTGTTAGAGTTTTACTCGCTACAGGGTGTACTTTGAGGGTTTTGACTCTGCACACCGTTTACATGCATACAAACCTTCATAACACACAAGGGGACGGGTAATAACCGGAAAAGCATGACATGTGTCCTTTAATAGAATCCCTATAAAGTATATTCATTACTCGTTATTCTCTACTAATAGTTAATTAAAGACTGTATATCATGACTATTTTGCACATCCCTTTCAAGATTTCAAGGTTTATTGACATATCATAGTATACACAATTACGGTGTATTTGTATTTGTATTTATTTATAGAAGGACCATGCATACAAAAACATGAATCTCAGCAAAGAGAAGAGATGCATTATGCCAGATTATAGCTAATAGCCCATTTCCATCTGTGGTCCTCAGGCAGGTTCATAACAATCAATAAACAAATAATGACATTGCATGATCTCTATCAGTCAAACCATTTAAAAACCTGATTTAAGTACAGCTCAATAAATTAATACATAGTACACTTGAAATACACTTACATGATCTGCTTAAACAAGTGCTTAAACATAGCAATGTTAACTATGTTTATGCACTTATTTTAACTGATATTATACATGTATTATACTCTTATAATATGTATGTAGATAGTATAAGAAATGTGCACAATATGACAGTTTAATGGTGGAGGTATACACACATATTGATACAGTAGATGTCTTGTAATGCACTGTTGAGGAACCTGCGACCCAAGTTTTTCATTCATTGCATAACTACACCGTAGTTGTATATATGTGTATGTGTATATGTCAATAAACCTTAGAAAATCTTGAAATCTTGAAAGGGATGTGCAAAATAGTCATTATATACAGTCATTAATTAACTATTAGTAGAGAATAACGAGTAATGAATATACTTTATAGGGATTCTGTCACGACCTGTCTTTATTGTATTTTGTTTTGAAAGGTCTTCACCTCCTGTCTTGCCTGTTGCTGTCTGTCTGTTTTCCCTCCTAATTACCCGTTAATGTTCACCTGGTGCCCCTGTGTTTTCTCCTCCCTCCTCACCTGTGTCTTGTTTGTGTGATTAGTCTTGAGTGTATTTAAGTTCTGGTTTTCCTGTCTGTCTTTGTCGGATCGTCTTGTGTTAATGACCTAGTTCATCGGTGAGTGTTCTGTTTTGTCCTTGATATAGCCTTGAAATAAAGGAATTGTTACTTTAATCTGCATTTTGGGTCCTGCCTGCTACACACACCGTAACAGAACGATCCGACCAGATATGGGCCCAGCAGATCCTTTGGAGAAGGAGATATTGGATTTTTCCTTTTTGCTGAATTACTGCTCTGATAGATGGCTTATAGCAAAAAGGGTTCAGCAGCGAGAGGCTGCTCTGGCAGAAGCACGCCAGATTACGTTGGAGAGACCAGGCTTGGTTAAATTCTTACCTGCCTGGCTTTTGGATTTCCTCTCAGTGTGTTTTCCCCTGCCTGACAGCCCCAGGCCTCCCGACTCCCGATATGACACCACACGCATCGGTTTTGTCCGTCTGTAGTCAGCCCCTGCTTCTTCCCCAGTGTTTGCTATAGGCCCGGAGCCATTCGCTGGTACTCGCCTGGCTTTTGGAGGTCCACGGAGCCTTCAAACGGCTCCTAAAAGAAGGAGTCGCAAGGCCAGGTTAGCAGCACGAGCCCAAGGAGCACACATGGTTACAGAACCAGTTCAGCCCCCAGCAGCCATGGTTACAGACCTAGTTCTGGCCCCAGAAGCCATGGTTCTTGCTCCATTGCCGGTCCACACAGCCATGGTACCGTGCTCCAGTACCATCCCACACAGCCATGGGTTCGTGTTCCGGTACCTTGCCCTTCAGCCATGGTTCCGGCTCCAGAGCCATCCCATACAGCCATGTTTCCGGCTCCAGAACCGGACCTTACTGCCCTGTTTCCGGCTCCAGAACCGGATTTTACAGCCATGCTTCCGGCACCTGAACCGGACCTTTCATCCATGTTTCCGGTTCCAGAACCGGACCTTACAGCCATGGCTCCGGCTCCAGAACCGTCCCACACAGCCATGGTTCTGACTCCAGAACTGGACATTACAGCCATGGTTTCGGCTCCAGAACCGGATTTTACAGCCATGCTTCCGGCTCCAGAACTGGACAATACTGCCATGTTTCCGGCTTCAGACACCGGCCTGACTGTCTGGTCTTCGCTCTCGAGCCCGGCCCCCTGAGAGCCGCGGTCTTCACCCTCGAGCCCGGCCCCCTGAGAGCCGCGGTCTTCACCCTCGAACCCGGCCCCCTGTGAGCCGCAGACTTCGCTCTCGAGCCCGGCCCCCTGAGAACCACGGTCTTCGCCCTCGAGCCCGGCCCCCTGAGTGCCGCGGTCTTCGCCCTCAAGCCCGGCCTCCTGACTTTCCAGGCCACGGTTCTCGCCCTCATGCTCGGTCCCCTGAGTTCGACCACGGTGGCCTTCGCCCCACCATGGACTCTGCCTTGCCCCCGGGCCGCCAGCCCGAGACCCCCTCTATGGACTCTGTTTTCGGATTTCACATCTTATAAACACCAAATCCCAGCATGCTTTGCGGCTAAATCGAGCTGAGGATCTTGCCTCCGTCTGTTTCCGGTTTCGTATTTCGTAAGGATGTATTTTGTTGTACACACATTCGTTCACATTTCAATTTAATTTACAGTAAAGTATTTCGTGAGGCCTTCTAACATGTTTTTAAATATAACTATGGTTGTAGTTGAAGAGTTTGTAAATTAACATGAACCGAAGCTGTTGCCTGGCAACGCAATCACACAACGTCACGTCCGTTAATTCCACATCCACCTGGATTAACATCGATTTAATACATTAATGTAGCCTTTGTTTCTGCTAAAAGAGGTGTCGACCACAAAACCTATCAATGTCGTTTAATCAACAAGGATAATCTGGTGTTTTTGAGTTGATGAGTAGGGATGAGCAATTGACAGTAAGGAGAATACTTACTTCCTGGTGTACAATTCTCTGTTATCCAATGGGAATGGACGCTCACATTGCCTTTAAGGGCAGCCGAAACAAATTAATGCCGTGCTTCCATGAGCGTCAAATCCCGCCGCAGATGGGAATACATTGCAATCAGTTGAAAGCTATTTGCGTCCCTTTATGAAGCTGAAGGAGCCTAGGAGCGTCCCAACTGCACGCCTCGGGACCCTGACCAAGCGTCGCTCCTGGACGTTTATGGAGTGAGTGTGTTGGCTTTACAAGTTGTTTTTTTAAATGTTTTATAAAACTCTATTGGAAATCCGTCTGGTCCATGTGCTTTACCGCTGTTGATATTCCCTATAGCTTCACAAAGGTCAGCTATTGTCAATGGACTATCTAGTTTTGCTTTTTCATCGTCTGACCGACTATGAAACTGCAGCCGATCAAAGAAATTGCTCTGAGCCTCCCTGTTTTCTGTGTATTCTGATTTGTATACTGATTTATAATTATTATAAAATTATTATTTATCTCTTTTGGGTCTACATTTAAGTTGCTAGATACTGATTGTATACTATTGACTATTCTTTCTACTTGCATATTCTTTACTCTCCAGGCCAGTCATTTATCCGCTTTTCCCCCTTGATCGTAGCATGTTTGTTTTGTCCACATTAGGCTTTTAGCCACTCTGTCACTTGTTAACATAACTAGCTCTCATGACGGATAGATCACATAATTTTTCAGGATCATTGTGACAGTACATTTCAGTCTCTGCTTTCTTAATTTGGTTTTCTAATCTTTGTAATTCTTGATTATGCTGCTTAGTTTTAGAATTTGTACAACTGATCATTTCTCCTCTTAAATAAGCTTTGAATGCTTCCCATCTAATGCTGGCTAAAGTTTCATCTGTATTTAGTTCAAAAATAATTGTCAATGCAACTTTCCACAAATTTAACAAAGTTTGGGTCTTGAAGCAGATAAACTTGTAACCTCCACCTTGCGTGATGTTCAAACCTGCCTAAATTGATCTCCATAAACACTGTTGTGTGACTTATTACAATACTACTGTAACCACAACTTTTAACTTTGTACAGAATTTTCACAGAAATACAAAAATAATCACTGCATGAATGAGTTTTATACGAGCTTGAATAGCTGGAAAATTCCCTCTTATCCGGGTTCAAGTTCCTCTAAACTTTACTTAAATCCTTTATATATCTAACCAGTGTTTTCCTTGTTTGCACATGAGTCATGTCAAGCTTTGTAGATCTATCAAGGAGTGGATCAAGAGCACAATTAAAGTCTCCTCCTATAATATAAAGTCCCTCCAAAGCAGACAGAGTTAGAAAAAATCTTTCAGAAAATGATGGTTTATCCTTATTCAGGCCATAGACACTTATGAAATGTATCTTTTGTGACAAAATATTGCCTTGAACAATAATATACCTTCCATGAGGTTCTTGGATAGTTTTTACAAGTTAAAATGGTATCAATTTGTTTACAAGGATAGCCACAACTGGAGCATAAGTATTATGGGAAGCATACTTGGCCTGACCACCTTTTTCTCAAATAGTGAATATCTGCAGCGAGTAAATGTGTCTCCTGTAGAAAGACTATTTTAGATTTGAGATATTTTACCCTGTTTAAAACTTGTTTCAATTTAGCCAATTTTCTTATTCCGCAGCCGTTCCAGCTTGCAACTTTAATATCCTGATTTGAATTGCTCTCTACATAGACATTCATCTGAGCATTGTAAAGTAATGAAACTGTAAATATTTTTGACAAAATGATTAATATGGTGCAAGTGACCCCCCCCCCCCCCCCAACCCGAAACACATACACACGCACACACTATAACTCGGATCCGGACCCTTTCTGCAGATAAATCCTGTGCGAATGATATCCTACCCCCGTCATGTGTGATTCACGGTATAGACAAACTCCTTCTCCTGAAACTTAAAAAAGCGGAATTGATTGGGTTTTCCCGACGCTAGCGTGCGATGAACCCACTCCAGAGTGAAAGCCCTGTGAGGTGTCAGCTCCAGCCATCGTGTCAGCATGTCGTTAACGAAGTTGAGGAGCGTTTGTTGGCCCTCGGCTCCTTCTCGTAAACCAAACAGCCGTAGATTCTTTCTTCTGCCCCGGTTCTCCAGATCGTCCGTCTTTGACTCAAGATAAGTGATACGTTTGTTAACGGAGTCAAGTGCGGCCTCCGTTTTTTCAAGTGTCTTCTCTGCGTGGTGTATGCGTCCTTCTGCCTCGTTAATACGGGTTGAATTGGAAGAAACATCCCGTCTAAATTCTGTTACTTTACTCTCCAATGCAGCCATTGAGGTTGCCACGACAGTCAGGCGCGTTTCGTCCGCCTGTAGCGATTTCAACTCACTCAAAACATCAGCTACGTTAGCCATGTTGCTATCTTCTGTGTCCCTCCGTGGACTTGGCGGGGCTGTTTTAGTACACCGACCTCATCCTCGAGTGAAAATATTGCAAGTAATATTCTAACAATCACAAGGTGGACAAAAACGTTTTAAAGAGCAGCGATCATAGCGTTTACTTTGTATTTTGTTACTCTGGCACAACAATTTCCTTCGGGATAAATAAAGTCTTATCTTATCTCTTATCTTATCTTACTTCTACAAAAAAGAAATGTGCTTACAATTTTACTCAGATCATCTCCGGGTTTCTATCATTCTTAAACTTGTTATTATCATGATAAACACACACTCCTTATCAGTCATCACTTTTCATGGCAATATGCTAAAAGTTTAGATGTCATGGCCATGGTCTATAATTGTTATTTGGACATCATAAAATTATTTTATACTTTAACCGATTCATTAATTATTAAGGGTCTTTCCAAATAAAGTGCTTGTTGCATACCCTGTGAATGATCAACGGTTCAGGTAAATAACCTTTCAGAGGCATTCAAATGGGAAAACCCCGCCTGCACACTCCTTCCTTGTATTACCTTCATATCTGGAAATCAGCGTTCTTTAATCTGAAATATCGAAAGGCAAGTTGAAGGAGTGTGATCTCTTTCCTATGATTTGATGATCTTACAGAAAGAAATGGAAGTAGCTGTGATACACTTCATTATCCTGGGAGTCATCTCAGGTGAGCTCTTACCGTTTGATACTCTAAAGCAGCTAAAAGTGTTTGGTCATCAAAGTTTAACCATTAAATATTGGTCAGTCAGTTTCTCTCTCAGTGGACAGAAGTTTCCCTGTTGTTTTAAATATAATGTGTCTATAAGATGTTTAGAACCCAAACCTACTGTGAAACCTGGTTAGTAATTTGAAGACCAGCTTAACTTGATTCAGATGTTTAGTTTATGTTTGCATCTTTAGAAAAGCGTTAAAACTATAACAGAACATTGAAAACAGCCATTAGGCTTCTTGTACCCAGAGGAACTGGATTTAAATTATTCAGAAATAAATTAGATCACTTTGTCTGCTGCTGTATTGTGTGCTGAAGGATTTATACAGTAGATCCTCTCTCTCTCTCTGTCTCTCTACAGGTTTAACTGAAGGAGCTGGTGTGTTGCAAGACGATCTTCTGAATGCAGCTGCGGGAGAAACAGTGATGTTCAACTCAACAATAACTCCAGGAACAACTTCTAGATCAGTGAACTGGAAGTTTGGTTCTAAAGAGATATTTGCATTCTTTGATGGGAACTTCACTGCACCAGAGTATGAAGGCAGGATCACCTTCTTCATATCTACTGGATCTCTGGAGCTCAGGAATCTGGCTCCAAATGATAGTGGAGAATATTCAGTTACCATTTTAGAACCTGGAGGAGTACCACCACAGACAGGGAGCACAATACTGGATGTTCAAGGTGAGACACAATTTTCAAATGTTGCGTATCTTTCTCTGCTGAATGAAGGTTTTGCGTAGCGATTGAGCAATTTAACAATGATGTAAGGCTTTTTATTCTTTGCATCATCATCATCAAATAAAAATGTAGAAATTGTTGCTTTTTTTAGTGGAAGGAGTTTGTTTAAACTTTCAATGTGGAGCCATGAATAATCAATATCTCATATTGTCTCCTACAGTAACTTTATAAATAATTGTTGTGCTTCACCCACAGCACCAGTCTCTAATGTAATGATAACATTTTTGTTACAAAAAGAAACAATGCATTTGCAACTAAGAAAGTTCTACAATATTTGCTTTTACAAGAACAACGGAGGCTGAGAATAGAAGTGTATGGAGTCACACAAAAATACTTCCTGGAGTGACAAGCTAAGATTAAACATGTTTAGTAATCTGGAGACGAACATGACTGATACAGTCAAATACTGGTAAAAAAAACATCAGTAAAACTGTAAAGTATAAAACATGTTTTTTAGTGGCAACATGTTTATATCCAAATATCAAACTAACATCTAACCCTAATTAAGCATCATAGTATCCTTAAACATTGCTCCACTCCACTTCTTATGCAATATGGCTGGTCAGTGTAAACCCCCTGTGTTTTCAACCTGCAGCAAATGTTACCAATGTTTTGGTAACTTCAAAACCAACAGAGCTGGTGGAGTTCAACAGCTCCGTCAGTCTGTCCTGCTCCTCCTCTGGATCCTCTCTCTCTTTCCTCTGGCTGAACAGCAGCTCTGAGGTTACAGGAAGTGACAGAGTTCAGATCACTGATGGAGGATCCACTTTAACTATAGTTAATGTGACCCGCTACGACCAGGGACCTTTCAGGTGTCGTGTATCTAATCCTATCAGTGAGGGAATCGGTGCTCAACTAAACCTCACCATCTACTGTGAGTTACTAACCTGCATGTCCAGTGTATTTATTACCATATAAGATCTGAATGCAAACAGAGTTTAGATAATTGTCAGTTTTTTCTGTTGTCTTTTTGTTCACGCATGGGTTATAACATAATTAAAACACATTTCCCCTCCTATTTGAATCCAGCACATCCTCCCTGCACACTACAGCACAGTCTGAACTAAATAATTGACAATTAGACACTTATATTCAGAAACTGTTCATTGCATGCTTGCTATGTAATAGAAATTCCTTGTATATGTATAATAATGCAGTTGTGAATACCAATGTTTTGCTGTTGTATTACCCCTAAATTCAGATGGCCCAGAAAATACTATTTTCACAATAAATCCGACAAAAGAACACCATCAGGAAGGATCAGACATCATCCTGTCCTGCTCAGCTGACTCCAGACCTCCTGCCCAGTTTACTTGGTTTCTGAATGGAGACCTGCTGTCTGATGGACCAGAACTCAAACTGATGAACGTTCAGCAACATCAAAGAGGAAGCTACAGCTGTCAGGCCTTCAATGACAAGACTCTGAGATATGAGACGTCTGCGCCTGCATCCATCTCTGTACTGGGTATGTTTGAAAAGACGTTTTTGTGCAAAGAAGTATCAATCAAAATGGGGTGTAGTTGTAACTATAGCATCAGATGCAACTCTCTCAAATACAATGAAGGTTGTGCAAAACCTTTTTGGCAGAAAAAGAAAAAAAGCACTTTCACTTTTGAGAGTGCTACAATATTTGCTTTTACAAAGACAACTGAGGCTGAGAATAAAATGTATAAAGTCGCACAAAGATTCTTCCTGGAGAGAGCAGCAGCACAGAACAGATATGGCTAGCAGATACAACTAATACACACAATGCACAATCATAGTTAAACACATTGATATAACAATATGGCAGAAATATTCTGTTAACAGATAAAATCACCTTTCAAATCTCAAAAGAGTTTTTCAGTGATAGCATTTTTTATAAAATTGTCATTCAGACTGAGTTTTAGGCTAACAAAAACTTGAATTGTTGTATAATCAAGGTAAATGTCGCTGTGGCTATTGGACAAGATATCCTGTAAGGTCAGCGGACACCGGTAAAATGTTGCACCAGGTACTAGGCTTGGATCAACATTTTGCAACAGGATAAGATAAAACATTTAAACATGCTTAATAATCTGGTAACCTGCTTTACTGATAATCTATGCATCAACGTTGTTAGACGAATGTACTGGTAAAAGACTATCAGTAAAAACTGTAAAGTATAAACTAAGAATAATTGCAGGATCACAGGTAACTGAACATTCCCATGTTTACATGTTTATGTTCAACGCCATTATTACTGACCATGGAGAATTAAACATTCAAAACACTCCACTCTACTTCTTATGCAAGAAAGCTGGCCAGTGTAAACCCCCTGTGTTTTCAACCCACAGCACGTGTTTCCAATGTTGTGGTAACTTCAGAACCAGCAGAGCTGGTGGAGTTCAGCTCTGTCCGTCTGTCCTGCTCCTCCTCTGGATCCCCTCTCTCTTTCCTCTGGCTGAACAGCAGCTCTGAGGTTACAGGAAGTGACAGAGTTCAGATCACTGATAGAGGATCCACTTTAACTATAAATAATGCGACCCGCTACGACCAGGGACCATTCGAGTGTTTTGTATCTAATCCTGTCAATGCAGTCATCAGTGATCCACTAAACCTCACCATCTACTGTGAGTTACTCATATGTGCATACATTTGATTCTG
>CALSBZ010041225.1:53346-101532 GCA_943591055.1 Gobionotothen gibberifrons
AACATGTTTAGTAATCTGGAGACGAACATGACTGATACAGTCAAATACTGGTAAAAAATACATCAGTAAAACTGTAAAGTATAAAACATATTCTTTAGTGGCAACATGTTTATATCCAAATGTCAAACTAACATCTAACCCTAATTAAGCATCATAGTATCCTTAAACATTGCTCCACTCTAGTTCTTATGCAAGAAAGCTGGTCAGTGTAACCCCCCTGTGTTTTCCACCCACAGCGCGTGTTACCAATGTTGTGGTAACTTCCAGCAGCACAGAGCTGGTGGAGTTCAGCTCCGTCCGTCTGTCCTGCTCCTCCTCTGGATCCTCTCTCTCTTTCCTCTGGCTGAACAGCAGCTCTGATGTTACAGGAAGTGACAGAGTTCAGATCACTGATGGAGGATCCACTTTAACTATAATTAATGTGACCCGCTACGACCAGGGACCAATCAGGTGTTTTGTATCTAATCCTGTCAATGCGGTCATCAGTGATCCACCAAATCTCACCATCTACTGTGAGTTACTCATATGTGCATACATTTGATTCTGCACATTGCTTTAAAGTTGATGGTATCATGAGGCTTCTCACTGAGCTAAGCTGCCACATAACATTGTCTTTAAGCTGCCAGCATTAATTTAATGAATTTCTTTACTCCCCGTATGCCACATAGATGGTCCAGAAACGCATTTGACAATATCTCAGCCACAAAAATATTATCAGAACGGGTCAGACATCAGCCTGATGTGCTCAGCTGACTCCAGACCTTCTGCTGTATTTAAGTGGTTTCTGAATGGAGACCTGCTGTCTGATACTGGGCCAGAGCTCAGTCTGATGAACGTTCAGATCAGTCAGAATGGGAACTACAGCTGTCAGGCCTTTAACAACAAGACTCTGAGATATGAGACGTCTCAGCCTTCAGTTGTTTCGGTACTGGGTAAGTTTGCATTGAGAGGGTTAATGCATATAAGTGTAATAAGAAAGTTGTATTCAAATCAACTGTCCTTAATATAAAATATCAGTAAAAAAAAAGGCAGACAAATAAAACCTTTGTTTAACTTAAACCATTAAATTCCTACTAGTGTGAGTATTTGAGACTAATATAGAGAATCCATCAATAAACCATAGTGATGCAAGATCATATGCTCAATATGTTCTGGATGTGTTCCTAAAGGTTTGTTAACAACAGTTAAATCATTTCAAATAGTGATTATTTCTTTACCTGAAAAAGTGTAGTTCCTTAAACTCCCACTGTTATGATTCAGTTGTCAAAGAAATCCTACAATAATCCGTTTTCTTCTATATTTATATATTTCTATAACGCAGGCATTAAATCAGCTTCTTTTGTTCCTGCTTTTATATCTTTCACATGATCTTTTGTCCAACAGAGAAAGTATCAGGCGCTTCTGTCACATCTCCATCAAACCTGCCGATTGAGGGGAACTCTTTCAGATTAATCTGTGACGCTGCTGGCTCTGTCTTTACCAGAAAGTGGAGAAAGGGTGGCTTGGATCTGACTCTGACTGTAAACATGACCCTCACCGACAACAGCAGAGAGTTGTCTTTTAGCAGTCTGAATAAAGACGACACAGGACATTATTCCTGTAATATCAGCAACCCCCTCAGCAGCGAGGAAGCAAACTACTCCATGATTGTCAACTGTAGGTAACAAACTATAACGCTACTGTTCAAATCAAACAATCAGACATGCTTTCCGTATCTGGATTTTTGTTCTTCTAATGGTCGTTGCCTAAGGATTTGTCTGCGCTTGTGCATGTCCTTCCCTTGTAATGGCTCTATTTGTGTTGACTTCTCACTGTGCTTATGTGCTTTAATTGTGTTTATGTGCTTTTATAAAAATGTTAAATGTAATGCCATCAATAGAGCAGGGACTGTAGAAGAATATTTGCCTGGACTCGAGGGCTTATGGTAATTTAAAATCCATTTTAAACAACATAAACAACTCTTAACAGAATCATGTTATAGGTTTTTATAACTGGCTATGAAATCTCATATTGGGAGAAATGTGATATGCTTTTTATCCACAGGCATTTTGAGATAATGAGACAGTTCCTGTTTACAGAATGATGTAAAAGTCATGTTCTTTTCTCCTGTTTTATTTTAGTACCACAACAAGGCTTGTCGGCTGGTGCCATCGCTGGAATAGTAATCGGCGTTTTAGTCTTCCTCGTTCTTGTAGCTGTTATTGTGTGGTACATCATTCGTAACAAAAAGTAAGTGGAAAAGATCTTAAGTATTTAACATAAATCTATTTTCATAGTAATACTCAATTACAAGAATGGGAAAGGTGATTGCTCAGTATCTCCTAGTTTAGACCCAAAAGCTTGACTCAAAAACCAAGCAGGAAGAAGATTCAGGATCAGCACATTGGAAGATATCAGACAGAAAATGTGGAGCTGGAATGGTGTAGACATTGTGTGCAACAAGCTTTTTTATTCAACCTACAAAAGGTTGATGTTCATCAAAGGGCCTGCTCTTATTATATATTCTCCATATGTTCCTAAGCCCTTTAGTTATGACTCGTTTGTGTCATTTCACAATGGAGCCACACCTCGACACTGTACAACTTCAAAGTTTAACATTTTGCTTTTGCGATGTATGAATATTTAACGGTGACGGAATATATGATTCACCACCACGAGTTCAAGTATGGTGAGACTCTTATAGAGCTCTACATTACTGTTTGAAAGTCTATGATTATAAATCATTCGTAACAAATACTTTCAGGACTATATATGCAGATCAAATGAAAGTTACAGCTCTTATGAAGAAAGAACTACCTTTTCTATCATGCATGCAATACCAATAACTAAATGTATTGCTGCTTCTATCATTATTATGTTGCTGAGACTAATGACTAATTATCTCTCTAAACAGAAAAAAAAAGAAAAAACGATCTGCTGAAAACACCAACACCAGAACGGGTAAGTCTATTACGTGTAACATGAGTTTGTTATTCACAGAGATGTATTTGTCCTTCATTGAGTCATTCTAAGCTTTGTTTATTTCTCACGCTTTAAAGGAGTTGAAGGCCAGGACAACGGAGCGTACACAAGAAGTCAGGTAAAAGTAATCAGAGTCGTTTACATGCTCTGCTGGTTACTAAGAGATGTTGTAAACACAGTGCTGAACATCAGACTTTGAACCAGGAATGAGATATCAAGCTGACACAATGAAGAATAAGTGAATATGTGTCATTAGATCAACATTATAGAGATAGCTTATCTTGTTAACGATTTTGGAATTTTTCCGTTTACCCTTTTTTGCATCAAATGTGATGTTTAGTTTAGTTTATTTGTTTATAGTGTTGTGGACATTCCCCATTGATCAACTGTCACAAAAAACAGTACATGGGGCAGCTTTAGCCAACATTGCTAATTTCCAGCTGTTGTCCCAGATGATAATAGACACCTTTTTAAAATCACAATACATCAACAGCACTAGTTATAAAAAAAGGATGAAAGTCAAGTAGATACAGGTCAGTTTAGCAGCAACCTTCTGCTTTGTATTGGCATGCACATATATCACAGTGTCATTGGCATATACAGTAGCTGTGTTTCCACATCAGGACAGACAGATGACAGGTCATTAATATATAAGGTAAAAAGAAGTGGACCAAGTATTGAACCTTGTGGTACTCCGGTGCTTAAGTCTAGAGCTGAAGAGAGTTGATTATAGATGATAACATGCTGACGCCCACTGAGGTATGATTCAATCCAATGTAACTGTAAATGTAATCTTACATTCATTTCCTCTATTTAAATTTGTCCTAGGAGTTGCACAACGCAGATCTCCGTTTTACCAAAAACAATAACGGGGGGAAAGTTCAGATGGGAGACCAGAATAAACCGTCAGAATACGTTGAGGTCAGAGTGAACAACAATCCTCGTGCTGCTGCGTCCTCTCTCCCAACCTACGAGGCTCACATACAGCGCAACAAGAGGCCGACTCCTCAGCCTGAAACCGCCGAACCCTACGCTCAAGTCCGCAAGAACTGACCAGACTGGATGAAATGGATAATGTGGGGGGGGTCTCACTGGAAGCAGCTAACATGAGAAACCTTCACTTCCTTCTCAGTTTTTCTTTTTTTTATGGAGGACTCATTTGCCTTGAGTTGGCTTCTCCAAAGCACTTTAGGATTAAAGAATGCTGATTTCAATATATGAAGGTAAAACAAGGAAGTAGTGGGCAGGCGGGGTTTTACCATTTTCAATGGCTCTGAAACGTTTACTTACCTGAACCGTCGATCATTTACAGGGCATGCAACAAGCATCTTTGGAAAGATCCTTAATAATTAATTAATAGGTTAAAGTAAAAGTTATTTGATGACTTCAGTAATCTATTTACATTTTCTCTAGCACAACGTTCCAATCAGCAATTGGAACAACCAATCTTACAATTTATTTATCTAAATAGTTATCACTGTATTAAACCGTGTTTAAACTAATCTTATTGTGCAATATTTAATTATACCTTCTGTTCTTGTACTGTATATATCATATTTTATTTACATGTATAATGTATATAGACTTATTTTTTACTTCACTGTATATATCTTACTATGTTGCATTGTTGGAGAAGCTTGGGACTTAGGAGTTCATTACCATTTATACACTGTGCACATTAGAACCTTTGCATTTTTTTAATTTAACTGTAGTCAGCACGTGAAAAAAAGTCAGAATTCTGCGATTTTCTGAAAAAGAAAAAGTTAATAAAATGAAATATGTATTTACTAAATCAGCTGTTGTCTGATTGTTAATACCTCACTAGTATTCACGTCTCTTTATCAACCGTCCATCAGTATGGCATGCAAACAGATTTACACCACTAGAGGATGATGTCTTGCAGCTTTAGGACATGTCTGCAGCTTCACTGGGTTTGACTCATTATGCAGAATCTTTGTACCTCAACACGAAGGTAGTTCTGCATTTACTCACTGATATGTTGAGAACGGCAAGAGGCTCACATTTATCAGGACAGTCAGAGTTTGTTGGCTGACATTTCTGTGGCTCTTCATATCTCACAGAGATACATCAATGGATATTTTCGCTTTACTATGGATAGTCTCTCTGGCTTTCACAGGTGAGAATCTTACATTACTGCTCTTCCTATACCTACACTTCCTATACTTATAAAAATGGCTGAATTGGTAAACAAGTTGTTAAAAAGGAGTTTTGCTATTAATCTGGAGGTCTGCTTTTCATTGTTTTGTGAATCAAAAGCATCATAGTTAGCAGACCAAAAGCATGACTGATAAAAGTTAATTGCTTAGAAAATGTTGTTTTATTTACAGTAAGACATTTGGCATATGATAGAGTAAATATCAAGATGTCTACTTTTTAACTTATACAAATAAAAATTGAAATGTTTTTGTTTTGTTTTGTTTTACTGTAATGAAGGATTTGGTCCCAGGGCTTATTTTCCAATGACATCTGTCTCTCTCCAGGTTTAACTGAAGGAGCTGGTGTGTTGCCAGACGGTCTGAATGCAGCTGAGGGGGGGAAAGTGATGTTCACCACAACGCTGACTCCAGGAACACCATTTAAAATAGTGAACTGGAAATGTATAGTTCTAAAGAGATATTTACATTCTTTGAGAGTAACCTCACTGCACCAGAGTATGAAGGCAGGATCACCTTCTTCATGTCTACTGGATCTCTGGAGCTCAGGAACCTGGCTCTAACTGACAGAATAATCAATATCTCTGTCATGGTTTTGGATTTGTTTTAATTTTCCACCTTTTGTTTTGAAATGATTTCCTCCTTGTGTCTGTCTGATCCTACTTCCTGTGTTTGACTTCCTGTCGTTAGTTTCCCTCCTGTGTCTGATTGTGCCTCATTGTGTTCACCTGTTGCCTTTGTGTTTCTGCCTCCCCTGCCAGCTGTGCCTTGTCCTGTGATTACCCTTCTGTGTATTTAGTCTTGTCTTCCCCTGTGTTCCATGTCTGTTCGTCGTCGTTTCATGTCCCTGCTACCTATGCTTGTCCGTGGCTCCTGCCTGTTCCCGTCTGTAAGTTTGTTCCTGTCTGTCGTGCTCCCCGGTTTTGTTTCTGTTAATTAGTGTCTTGTTTTTTCATGCCTTTGGCTTTTTATAATAAAACTCGCTTTTTGTTAAACAAACCTTTTTTTGTATTTTTTTAACTGCACTTGGGTCCTATTTTCCCCAAACCTGACAGTACGAACAGACCAGTATGGACCCAGCAGTTTTTTCAATCAATCAATCAATGTTTATTTATATAGACCAATATCACAAATGTTACATTTGTCTCAGTGGTCTTCACAGTTTGTACAGAATATCAGTATGACAATACGACACGCTCTGTCCTTAGACCCTCTGTCCTTAGACCCTCACATCGTACAAGGAAACACTTCCAAAGAAAACCCACAGTTTAAAGGGAAAAAATGGGAGAAACCTCAGGGAGAGCAACAGAGGAGGGATCCCTCTCCCAGGACGGACAGACGTGCAATAGATGCCGTGTGTGAAAAAAAAAAAAGATAATACATTTGCGACATAGGTAGTCCAAATGTTTGGAAATGCATGTGTGTATAATAGGAAGATGAATCCACGAGGACATCCATCCAGGACTTATGATCCAGTCCGGGCTCGCGATCCAGGACACAGGACTGCAGCACCAGGATCATCCATGACTCCGGATCCCGGCGTATATAGACACCAAAAAGAAAGACATTTGGGGAAGCTGGGTTAATCGGAACATGAGAGTACACAGGTACAGACAGAGAGAAGGAAGAAGTAATCTTCTTCATTTAGCCAAGAGCTTTATGAGCTTAAATACAATCTGGAGTGTATTTTCAATGACTGGAGGAGGGCCTCATCCAGAGAGGCCAAAGAGGCTGCCCTTAACGAGGCACACAGGGAGGTTGACAGCAGGCCCTGGCTTACATGTAGGAGCTGTTTTCCTCAAACTCCTACTTGGGATCCCGCCTTGCATTAGGAGGTCCACGGAGCCTCCAAAAGGTCTCTAGGAGACGCAAGGCCAGGATTCCAGCCATGGTCCCTGCTCCAGAACCGGACCTTACAGCCATGTTTCCGGCTCCAGAACCGGACCTTACAGCCATGTTTCCGGCTCCAGAACCGGACCTTACAGCCATGGTCCCTTCTCTGGAACCGGCCCACACAGCCATGTTTCCGGCTCCAGAACCGGAACACACAGCCATGGTTCCGGCTTCAGTACCGGCTCCGGTAATTTATTTTATTTTGATTTAACCTTTATTTAACCAGATAAAAAGCATTGAGATAAAATCTCATTTACAATGCTGGCCTGGCCAAGAAAGCAGCAACGTTACACATAACACAAACATATAAAATACAGAGAACATAACTAAGAAAACAAAGACAAAAAAGCAGTTACTACATTGTGCACAGTACAAAGTACAGTAAAAAAGGCACTACTTATTACTGCAAGAGCAGCTGGTGGTAAGGACATGCTAACCATGGTCCCGACTCCAGTTTCAGCTCCAGTACTGGCTCTCCGGCCGACGCCAGCTCCCCGTGTCCTGTGCCTCTTGGGGTCCCGTCGACAACTCTTCTGCCGGGGGTCCTGCCAACCCCATGCCCTGTTCCGTTGGAGGCCTCGCCATCACCTGTCTCACCGGCTCCGGTTCCTGTCGGTCGACACCGGCTCCTGCCCGGCCTCCGGAGCGGTCCGGTCTTCGCCCTCAGGCCCGGCCCCCTGAGAGCCGCGGTCTTCGTCCTCGAGCCCGGCCCCCTGAGAGCCGCAGTCTTCGCCCTCGAGCCCGGCCTCCTGAGATCCGCAGTCTTCGCCCTCGATCCCGGCCCCCTGAGAGCCACGGTCTTCGTCCTCGAGCCCGGCCCCCTGAGTTCACACATGGGTTTATAAAATATTAAAACACATAATTGAATCCAGCACATCATCCCTGCACACTACAGCACAGTTCAAACTAAATCATTGTACATTGGACACCTATATTTAGAATCAGTTCATTGCATGCTTGCTATGTAATATAAGTTCCTTGTATTTGTATAATAATGCAGTTGTGAATACTAACTTATTGCTGTTCTATTAACCCTAAATTCAGATGGCCCAGATATATCCGACAAAAAAACACCATCAGGATACATAATAACATAATTCTGTTTTTGCTATTGATGGTTTCATTTTTGTGAAAAATAATAAAATAATAAAATGCAATAACGTGCTTTCACCACTAGATGTGCCATTCTATCAGCTGTGCACCGTTATGGTGTAAATACAGCCTATCTACCAATTGGATCAAATATAAAAGTCAGCCGAATTAGTATTGATACTGCAAGGAGACGTATTGTGTGAAAAATAAATGTAAGATGTTGTTTAATTGTGGAGATATTTATGATCCACGTCACATTCAGTTTTGGCGGCAGTGCTTCCTGTTTGTCGAGAAGTCTTCTCAGCAGGGCTGTATAAATACAGAACTACGGCAAATATGTAATATGTAATGCAGCCGAACTGTGTATTACAATGCCGTTATGTGATTAGCTCCAAAGAGAAAAGCAAGCAAACTCGGAATAAAGAATTATTTTAAAAATTTTTTTTCGGATTTCACATCAACAGGAGTCCGGTTAACTAAAATGTCCGTGCGGAACAATACCCCCCCAACCCATAGATCCGTGGGTGAATAATGTAAATCTCACCACATTACACACATCCCTTCACATTTACATTTGAATTTATATTAAAGTATTTCGTGAGGCCTTCTAAACATGTTTTAAAATATAATTAGGGTTGTAGTTGAAGAGTTTGTACATTGCGTTGCCTGGCAACGCAATCGCATAACGTCACATCCGTTAATTCCACATCCACACAGTCTCTGATCCACACACATGGATTAACATCGATTTAATACATGAATGTAGCCTTTGTTTCTGCTAAAAGAGGTGTCGACCAGCTAGGGCAACAAGAAAATCGGCGAAATCGAGTGTGAGGATTAAAAAATAAATTAAAAACATCTAATTTTGACAATAAAAACCGACCAATAGGCGCGGTAGAGCCTTTCCTTGGCACTTCCGGGTATTTCTCCACTGTTAACAATATCGTGTAACGGTCACGTTTGAAGGGACGAAACCGTGACATATTCATGTCTCCCAGCATGGTAAACCGTCACATGTTCACGTCTTGCCGTGATACCGGGTTGCATAAAACAACCTGAAAATGGGATCACAGTCCTTCAGCCTTGCTTTGCTTATTTCAGATAAGAGAGAACAAGGCAGTACTTTGTGGGCGGGGTGTTCGTATAATTATGCCTCTAAAAGGTTTACCTTACCAGAACTGTTGTTTGTTGTGTCCCGTCAAAAGTGTTAAGTTCAGTCATGTTTCATGTTTTTGTTTAATAATGTTCTGTCTTGTCTCCCACGTCCTATCCTGGTGTGTGTCTCTCACCCTCATCAGTGTCAGCCCTGCCAGGGGTGAGGTGGCTCTTCTCCCACCTGGTTTGGACTAAGACCATCTTTATACTCTACCTTTATTTTCATTTCAACAACACTTTTATAAAGTTTTGTCGCCTTCGGGGCTGGTAATATCAACGCTTCATATGACTAAACATTTAAGGGTTTATTAATGAATTAACACGTTATTATTTGGTAAACATTAATGTATATACTGGAACATCAGGTACATTCAGAAAGCATTTTACTTCAGGCCATTCTTTTTTCAAAATGTAGGATAGCATGTTTCAGGTAAATTGGGGAATCTCCAATTGTGTAGATTGTGTAAACTTGGCCAATGGCCAAGTATACACAACTATGGGTTACCCATTATTTACTGTATACGGTGGCAGAAGCAAGTGTGTTTAGATATTAAAATACAAATACTTAAAAAGTGGAATAGAGAATTAACAATATCAAATATTCTGGATAGTTAAAATGTTCTAGAAAAATTCCCAAATACTGCAGTAGCAGGAATATAGGCATACTGTAAATAACAAAACAAAATAATGAGATAATATTACTTTGTGAAAAATATCCTAAAACTTTAATTGTCTCACCTTGAAGGCCTGACGGCAAGTAGACACCTTGAGAACTTCCGAAATGCATCATGTTTTTTTTTTAAATCGATTACAAGAACGCAATCACAACATTTTACAACTTCAAAACATTTCCAATGTAGCTGAGTTTAGGTATTTTTGGCCATTGTAGACCCTCTACAATGTCTGAATTGATTGGGACTAAGATATTTAAACATAATGTTTGATTGGTTGCTATAAAGTTAACATGTAAAGATTTGTTTTTCTCTAGTGACACCAAATCCAAAATATTTCGTTTATCCTTTTAAACATCTTAAAGGTGGGGTAGGTAAGTTTGAGAAACCGGCTCGAGATACACTTTTTGTTATATTCCATGGAATGCTCTTAACATCCCGATAGCAATGAATATCTTAAGTGCTTTGACAAAAAATCCATAAAAAAACGTCATCTGTGGAAGCCGTAGTGCTGTAAAAAGCACGACCAATCATCTGAGCCGGCCCGGCTAAAATAACTGGATGGCCTACCTGCCTGTCAGCCTTCCATCTCATGCACAAACTTATCTCGTGCCCTCATTGGTCATGTGCGTGTTCGTGTGTGTTGGAGGAGGGGCTCTGTAAGGAAGTGGCAGATTTTTTCCGGTACACCAAAAAATGTTTTCAAATTCTAGCGCACTCGAGCTGGTTTCTCCAAAAAACACAGACAAAAAAAACCAAAAAAAGGCCATAAAATAAGAGCTGAATCTTACACAAACAATTTAAGATTTGTCTATTCATGATGTCGAAACTTAGTTCAAACATTCATACTTTTATTTATTCATACTGGTCCATACATCCTTTGTTTTTTGGTATGCTTTAATTAGGTTTTATACCGGCCTGTCTGACATATTTACAATTCACAAATGAAAATGTTTCTCTGCTGTAGTTGACTGATCCACCACTCAATGTCACTGTTGTTATTTTGCATTAGTTGTAAGGTTGCATACTGTAGTTCTCAACATCAACTTACCATACTGCTTTGTTTAGATAAAGGTTAGTTTATTTATATAGCACATTTCAGACACAAAGGCAAAAACTTTACAAAAACAGAAATCAATTACAAAACAAAATAAATTGAACAAAAAGACGATTCATAAAAGAGATAGAAATGATTTAATCAGAGAAATTGTAAATACACATAATGCTGTAAGGAGTGCTGAAGTGCAATATTAAATCATATTTAAATGACCTCGGGGAAAATAGCATAAAAAGCAGGGTTTTACACTTTGATTTTAATGAACCCAGGTTTGGGGCAGACCTCAGATTCTCTGAGAATCATTCTCAGGAAGATTGTCGTAGTTTACAGACATTTTGTTGTTTGTTTTTACAATGGCGTTAGCTATTTTAGCAGTTAGCCTCTTGAAAGATATTATTGCTTTCTCATAAAGAAATGTTTATGAATAATATGCTACCAGAAGGTCTTAAACTATGAAGAGAAGTGAGCTTCATGACAAGTGTTAATGGTGAGCAAAACATAATGAAGGAACTTCATTTCTGCTACTTTATTTAGATTGTGCACTGAGTTATTCGCTGAGGTTCAGGAGAGGGCACTGCGCCAGGCACGAGCAGTTCAGAGGTTAGCATGTGACAGGAGAAACAGACAGTCAGTATAGTGTAGGGCCTGGATGATCATCCTTGGAAAGAAGACTGGACCTGTCGGACATCGTGAAGCCAAGAGGCGTGGGCTCGCCTGTACTCCAATCAGAAATCGACAGCACCTCACTCAGAAATACACTTATCCAATCAGAATATGACACCTTTTTTCTGTAATAAGTATATGAAATGTGTTATGCCAGTTTTCGGGGCTCTGGAAGGAAGTGTGAGACAGTTAACTCCTTGGAGTGGAAACTGCTCGCGGTCTGTGGAACACTGATCTCCAGAGACCTCAGCTGAGCAATTGTATTCCTTAACACAACTGAAATAAATCAGGAATTCTGAAACACGACACTCTCCACTCAACTTCATAAACAAAAATGCTTGATTGATGAGGTAAAAAAGTTAAAAAGTCATTTTCTGCAACAATGTTTTCGTTAGAGTGGACTTCAGATATTACAAGAATGTTGTGTGCATAATAAATGTGTTAAATGAATTGAGCAATCCTTTAAACGTATAATGTTGCTATCTCTTTAAAATAAGTAATTACAGTTACAAAAAAATAGATGTTGTTTTCCAAGGGCCTCTCCTTCACAGGCTTATACACTTTAAATCATAAGACTTCCAAATCATAACAGACAGAGATCGGTATCACTTTGTGTTGCAAGCCAAACCCATGTAAAGGTTCTACTTGAGCCCAATTGAAATACCATAAAGAAAGTATTGAAGCCAGCTCAAGCTAAATGTCAAAAGTATTTAATTATATGTACAGTTATTTAGATTTGTTTTTAATTCTCCAGTCGAGCTTCCTTCGAGTTCAGTCTAAGCAACAAATTGTTTCTCATAGCAGGCACCTCACATTTTCACTGCTGTCCCAAACATTTTTAATTGTTGTTTAAATTGTTTTTCAAACCTATGTTTTTGAGAAGAGAAAATACATTTGTGGTAAACTCATATTTTATCAAACAGTAAATGGTGAATTAATATACATTTAGTGTGAGGGAATAATTCTGTCTACACTCCAGGAATTTGACCCTTTCCTGCATCTGTGCATTTACGATCAGCCCTGATCGTTATCTCCCGTAAGGAACGTGATAAGGCAGCTATATGTGTTTATACAATACGTTTTACGACTTGATCTGGTGGAAGTAATTATAAAACTCTGGGAACGCGGGCTTCAAAGCACAGCAGGGGGGGACAGAGACAGTTTCCAGGTATCAAGGCCCATCCCCAAATATGTTGATTTGACTCTCTGTAAACTAGTTAAATGGTCTACCAAGACACAGGCTGATGCAGAATTGACATGGCAACCCACCCGTGCAGTCAGAAACTCTGGCTGCTGTGACTTGTGATGTGAATTTCTCCGGCCGAGACTTGTATTAAATACCAGTGTTTGACATCAGAGCTCCTGCTCCTCCTGTGTCTCCTTCATGAGTCGGTGACTCCCACTGCATTGCTACACAGAAGTTTCCCTTACATTTAGAATCATTGAGAAGGGGTTATATCCACAGGGGCTCACCTTTAACTTTCAATAACATTTCTCTGCTATGGACTGATGAGTATATGATCCTTGCATGTTAAATGACTGACACAAACCTTCAAAATATGCATGTGCATGTGTCAGGAAGGCTCCCAAAGCAATCTGAGGTGCCTATCCTATTTTTTTATAATTCAATAGTAATGTGCTAATCCATTTATTTGAGTTGTCATATCTCAGAACACATCCCTATCAGGTGTTGTGCCGATAGCAGGACAGCTCTCAAGGCCAAGGGTCACAGAGAGAGGGTCACACTCTCCGGGTGCAGAGAGCACCCCCAGCCACGTGCAAGGAAGCACGAGGTCGTTCAAGATGAGAGGATTCTACTCTTCAACTTTCTGCTGAGAGGGGACCTGGATGCGCCACTGGGCATCATGCTCTCAACATTGATAATAATAATAATAATAATAATGCATTTTATTTATATAGCGCTTTTCACAACTCAAAGACGCTTGATAGCGTGAGGAATACAGGCAGATGAGCCTCCGTTTCGGGAGGCGTGTGGTGCAGTGGACTAGTGCGTTGGTGTTCTGATCAGGGGGGCACAGGTTCAAACCCCACTGCAGTCAGTATGTCTTTGTGTCCTTGGGCAAGACACTTCACCTCAAATTGCTCCTCTGGGGATTGCCCACCGTATTGAGTATGTAAGTCGCTTTGGATAAAAGCATCTAACAAGTAACATGTAATGTTTCACGGGAGGATTAACTACAGTGCTCATTGAATGGGCCACACAAAGCAGAGCAATATCAAGGGATTAAATATGGCGCTCTGACGAAGAAGAGTTTGAGCCAATCAGCACCTCAGTGCTAATCTACAGTATCAGGATGCCTTTACACACCAGACACTCAGAACGGTGTCATAAAGGGAGGAGGAGAACGAGTCAGGAAGACTGACGGACATGCTCTTCCAGCTCTCGTACAAAGATGAACTTTGAATTGAATGACCAGATGTTTATAGATGAACAATTAATGATTGTTTTTAGATTTCCAATGACCAGACATGTGTTAAATAGTGGTGATTAATATTTTTGACAGATCAGATTACACTTTCACACTCAAATTAAAAAAATTATATTTTCCGATTATAAGGTATTGAATAATAAGTTATTTCTACTATTATAACAGATAATGTTAATATCCTTAATTGTCCAGAAATCAGGCTTAACAACACTACTCCTTAATGTATTTTCCATGCACATACAGACCCAAAATGATGTTTCAAGTTCTTGATTCAAGTTCAGCAGGTCACCCTTGAAAAAGAGATCAATGATCTCAATGGGATTCACCTGCATAAATAAAGGTTTGAAATGAAATGAAATTGATTCATTTAAGTTTTGGCCCAAAACAAATATTTATAATAAGTCATAAACCAATCATATAGCATATGTGATCCTCAAATTAGAGAAGTATAATTTAAACAAATGTATATTCTATATTCAACATTAGATAAACACAGAAGAACCCTTTCAAAGTACCATAAGTAGATTTTCAGGTAAGTATGGCTAATAAGAATAATTAATTGAATTAATTTGGTACAGATCAGTTGTAGCATTTAAAAACTGTGTGAATTAAAGTTTTAAGAATGTTGAATCCTTCCTTACCAGGTTTTTACAAAAGTTTTTGAATATTTGCTTAACTTTTCGTTTTCAGATTTTGAAATGACATAATGATTGATAGTTTAAGTAATGTAATTCTGTTATCATGCCATAGTCTTTTGATTTAATATTTAATGAAGTAAGAGTATGTAATAATATAACTATAATGCTAAGTTTATAGACTGAATACATAAAAAATATATAGCCTTTAAATCTAAATTTCAGATTATTTATAGTCCTGGGTAATTGGTAAAAAAAGGTGTTAGCTTCAGAATCATAATATCTTTATTCTTACATAGTCTTTTAAAAGCAATAGGTTAATGAGTACGATTATAGTTTACTACATTGATAATACAAATGTATAATATTGATAATTGATAAATACCTGATAAAGTTTGTTAGGATTAAATGATTTGTGTTATTATATTCCTCTGTTATTTACTGTATGTTAAAAGTTATACCTTTGGAAAAAGATGCTCAAAACACTGATTGAAGATCATTTTTTAGGATTGTGATTGACTGTTTCAATCTGAAATGTTTTATTAATATTTTGTTTGCAAAATTATTAGTAGAACATTAGTGATTTGAACAAATCTATTTTTGGGGTGGGTTTTGTTTATCAAAATTGATAAAAAGGGAGGAACTGTTGGGGAAATATTTTCCTAGGCCCATAACTTTGACCCAGTTAATCAGTTTGTACTGACCTCACTGAGCTCAGGCACCTGTAGCCTTTGGTGCTGTGCTCTCAGTGTTTTGTTTTGTTGGCGTCAGCTGATAGAGGTGTTATAGTGCTTTGCCTGTTTTATATTGTTATGCAGCATGTTGATTATTCTATTAGAGATCTTCAGAATTGGTTTGGCATCTACTGTGTCAACTCATGGCATACGATATGTCTTGTGAATTCTCCGGCCGAAGCTCAAAATAAACCATCAGTGTTTGCCGTCAAAGTTCCTGCTCTCCCTGTGTCTCTGAATCCTGTCTCCATTGCTTCAGAAGTTTCCATCACAGGATTATATATATCTAATGTACTGAGTCTCTTCTGACACACTTAATTATTATCAATTTTAACCGTTTAACTCTAAACAATTTATGATATGCAAATTGTATAGATTGATGTATCTATTGATATTTTCTTTTACATTTGGAAGTATAATGGGTTTTTGTTGTTGTTGTGGTGGTGTTATAATGTACCCCATCCATGCTAGCTAGCAATAAAGACCTATATTTCAAGGAGATAAGAGACTGACTTTCTAATGAGCAAACTCGTTTTTGGATAACAACGCATTGTGCTCTGAATTTGCTTTTTACTGATGTCTTTTGACAGCGCTTCCTGATTTATGAAATTATACAAAAAGGATAACCAAAATTGCCTCAGTAAATGTTATTAATAGGAATTTTCAATCTGTCATTTCTGCTCTGGAAATGTATGCCAATAAGCAAACTTTAAATAAGATAATTCCTCATTTGCATATTCAAACATATATTTTTGGAAAACTGATTATTTAAATGTAAGTAATCAACTGGGGAAGTTTCTCTGTGATATCTGAGTTGATTTCTTTACCCTTTATCTGAGCAGGAGAACACGAGTCTGGTTATTTATCTTCTTTATTTTCAGATTAAAATCTACAATTTATATATATGATGTTTGAAAGATAGAAAAACAGCATGAGGAGAAACAGAGACTAAACACCATGGAGAATGCTTCATGACCAGATTACATCTTTAAAAAAAAGTAAGAATCAACATGACAAGTGAGGCTGAATATTGATTATATTGTGAAGATGAATGCAACACAAAGACTCAGAAACTGATATAAATTTCTGTGAAACACCACACAATTGAAAACGTAAAAATTGAGAATAGACAAAGTGATGATTATGATTAAAAGTCTCTTAAAGTCGCTTAAAAAAGAACGATACAACTTTAAAGGTCCCATGTCATGCTTTCTGGTTATTACCTGTCCCCTTGTGTGTTATGTAGCTTTTTATGCATGTAAACGGTCTGGAGAGTCACAAACCCTCAAAGTACACCCTGTAGCAAGTAAAACTCTAACACAGAAAAGACCTGTCTATGCTGCCCCAGAACGCCTCGTTGGAGATTTCTCTTTTTCCATTGTTTACTTCTTGGGTATAGTGACGTATTTCGGGTATAGTTACGTCCGCAGAGCCGTTACGTTTGGACCAATCCACAGACTTCCTCACACACACACACTCGGCGGGACGTTGCGAGGCTCGCTGCTGCGAGGGGCGGGACACTGCCAGGCTGCGGGTGTGTGTGTGTGTGTGTGTTTCGGGCTGGGTTTCGCTGTGTCTCGCTGCCTCGCAGGCGGCCACTGGGCTCATAGGGGGGGGGGGGGGGGGGGGAGGTGCAGGAGCTCCAACAAGCCATTTAGGACAGAGAGTGAATACACATACTATACAGAGATGCTGTATGAGAAACCAATGTGAGTTTGGAAAATTGCACAATATACATCTATTTTAGTAGACCTCAACAATGGAATTATGATCAGTAGAAATGGCCATGATATGGGACCTTTAAACTATACAATGGTTATTATTCGAATATAATCTTTATTAAGTTTGATTAAACCCGCTCCAGATTTTAAACTACTCCTATGTGGAAATGCAAGACAGTATTATTCAGTGGTGGAATTAGTTGAAAGATTTCCGTCCAATTTAGAGATACTTGTGAATTACTTAAATATTTCCATTTAATGTTGAGTTATTCTACAGATTAATACTAAATATTTCACTAAAGCAGATAAGCTTGGAGAAAAGTCGAAAAAAGTGTTTTGTTTATCTTCCTTTCCTCCAATGTATCTTGTGAACCACTGAACTAATATACCACATAATACCACATCATAACTACCATATATAACTGTAAATGATGTCACACTGCTTCTCTTTAGTGGTCCATTCACAAGATGTCGTCAGCTTTGCCACCTGTAACCCCGACACCTGTGGTCAGCCAGCGCTGCACGAGGGGAGAGGTAACTGCAAGAGAAAGATTATTCTTAATTTATTATACTTGCTTTCAACAATGTTTATTTTATAATCAGTTTTTTGGTAACTAAAATCTTTATAGCATTTCAATGGTCACATTTACAAATATTGGTTTACTTGAAGTCAAACTAGTCCCTCACCTGAAGCCTGTTGTTGTTGTTGTTTTTGTTGAGCTTGTCTTTGTCTTTCCTGAATTCTCTCCCTTCCTGCTGCAGAGATTGACAGCGCCGCCATCTTACACACACTGATTCTCTCCTTGTTGCCTCCGGCTCCGCTGCCAGTGCTCCTGATTGGCCGGATGCTGCTGCTGATTACCCTCCCCCCTGTGCATTTAATACCCCCTGACCCAGGGGAGCTGCTTATCCTTACATCGGTTCGGCTGCTAATATGGTCGCTGCTACCTCCACTGCTGTTTTTAGATGAGGTCCCAGGACTTCCCATGCCTCTCCTGCCAGCTGGTGAACTGCTCAGCCACCCGGGGCTAGGGGCTTGTTGGCTGTTGGTTGTCCCCCCTCCACCTGATCGCCCTACAATCCCCACTGTGCTCCTCCGTTCGTTTGCTGAGCTGTAAACTGGCGTTGAGTCGGCGCTGCCAGTGCTGGCGAATCTCCCAGAGCTGCTGATCCTGTGGCTCCCGGGCGAGCTGCTTAGTTTGCTTCCACTTCCTGTGTGACTTAAAGTACCACCACTACCTACGCTGCTACTGCGCCTAACAACACTACTCGAGCTGAGCCTGCCACCACTACCAGTACTGCTGAGCCTTCGTCCAGTACTTGTGTAGATACTAGACTGACTGATGACTTTGCCAACATTCGCATTGACACTCTCCCTGTCTGTATTACTGGCACTACTCAAACGTCCACTACTCCCACCATAAACTCTCCACTCTCCACTATCTCCACTGCCAAACCTCTGCACTCTTGGTGGGCTTGTTGCTTGTCGCACTGCCATAAAAGGTCTTTCTACGCTGTCTGCATTGGGTAAGGTACTGCTGCTCATACGTCCAGAACTCTGACCATAGACTCTCCACTCGCCACTCCCTCTGAGACCAAATCTCCCTGTTCCTGTAGGACTTGTTGGAAGGTGCATGGCAGTTGACTGGCTGTCCCGGCTCTGTGGAATGGGTACACTATCACTGCGTTTTAGACTGCGGCTGGAAACCATCCACTCTCCACTCCCTCCACTTCCAAACCTTCCTGTGTCTGGTGGACTTGTTGCAGGGATCATTCCCACAGACGGACTTTCTTCACTCCCTGTTCTGGGCAAGCTGCTTTTACGTCCAAGACTACCTCCATAAACCATCCTTTCCCCATTCCCTCTATTGCCAAATCTTCTTTTTTCTGCTGCACTTGTTGCAGCGTTTGAGGCAACTGAGCAAGTACCACCATCAAGGCTGCTCTTTCGTCCAAGACTGCCACCATAAACTGCCCATTCCCCAGTTCCTCTACTGCCGAACCGCCCTTTTTCTGTTCGGCTTGCTACAGGGAGCGTGTTGCCCGACAGGCTTTCTTCACTCCCTGTACTGGAGAAAGTTGTACTTCTGCCGCCATAAACCCTCCAGTCTCCACTTCCCTGCCTGAAAGTTCCCTCTACCCCAGTTGTAATGACAGCTTCTGCATTACCACTGACCCTACCTGATGAATTTGCAGCTGTGCCAACAAAACTACTAGCCATAATACTACCTCCTGAATTACTCGCCAAATCGCTAAAGGAAGTTCCTTCATTGGCAGGGAGACTTACAAAGCTAGCTGACCTTACAAACACTTGTTCACTGTTACTTGTCTCCTTGCCAACCAGCCAATCATTGTTTTTCTGTCCCCTCACTTTACCATCCATACTGGCAATCTCTTTCTGGCCTGCAGAGCCACACATGCTTCCTTCCTTTAGATTCTGAACACATTTGTTATCTGCAATGCAAATTGTATCTTTGAAACTGTCCATGGGATTTCTCACATCTCTTACACTTTTACGATAAAGTCCCCCAAAGCCAAGTTGTCCCTCTTTGTCTGCTATGATACGACGACCACCTGGACCTCCAAACTCCACACCTCCACTGTTTTGAAACGATCCAAAACACAAACTGTCCCTATCTCTGACTGTAACGCTGGCTTTTATATTTCTGTCCTCTCCTGGCAAAGTGTGATCGCTACTGAAGGACAGAGACTGGCCTTCCTCTTTTGTCGACAGAACGTATTTCTCTACTGGTCTCACACGTGCAATCGCCTCAGTTAGATTCAGACAGACTTCTTCGTCTTTTTGTTCACCATTTGGACTCAGACACACCTCAACCTCAACTGGACTCAAACATATGTCTGGATGATTTGGACTCATAGGAGAATCAGAACTTTTAACATCCCCTTCTGGATCAACTGGGCAAAATACTTGGTCTGTCATGCTCATTAACACCTCTGTCTCATCTGGGCTTAGACATGTTTCTGGACTCAAGCGTGCAAATGGCTTTGTTGGACTCTGAATCTCCTCATGGTCAGATAAACACAAAGCCACATCAGAATCTGTCAGACTTAAAATCGACTTTGTTGACTTTGTGATACTCAACACTGCTCCTTGGTCTGTTATATTCATGATCTCGTTGTCCGACTCAGTAGTGTCCATTTTTTCCTCAAGGGTATCATGGAAACCCACCAAAAAGTTCCCTTCTAATTCAAGGACCTTCAAAATCTCTCTACTTGGAGATTTACTTTCAAGGTTGTAATTGCTGTCTTGGCCACCAGCAGAAGCAGTTGCATTACTGGACTGTGTATCTGCTTCTTCCATTACTTTTCTTCTTTCGGCATTGGAGAATGTACCTTCTACTTTTACTCCTTCTTCTTCATTCTTTTCTTCTGTTTCTACATCCATGTCCTCAATCAGGATTATCTTAACAGAGACATTACCCTGACCCTCCTCAGACCCATGCATGTGAGGTACAGAAATAATGGATGCTGTAACGACAACATCCCCTTCATCCCCATCAGCTTCTGTTTGAGTCTCCAAACTCAAAGGCACAACTTTGGCAGGACCCTGGTCAGTGCAATCTTTGGGAGCCAAGGTCATAGATGCTGGTTCTTTCTTTACATCTGCAGTGGTCTCTTTGCTGGGATCGGTTGCTGAATGTGGTTCTTGCTTTGCTTCTTGATCTGCGCAAATAATGTTTTTTGGGACCTTTGTTTGAACGTGTGTCCCTGTTTTATCAGCCTGCAAACCAACTGCGGTAGTTTGTTTATTGGTAAAAGGTTCTGTATTTTCTTGAACAGCAGCACTCTTTGCAGAGTGTGTGTCAATAACTAATGTGGTGTTTCCTTGTGGAGTATTAATCTCCAGTTTAGAAGCAGTAATATCAGCTACTTTACAAGAGACCTTAACCTGATCCTCCTCAGAAGTAAGAATGTGAGATCCAGAAGCAATCAATGCTGTATCTGCAACTGTCCCCACATTTTCTTCAGCTTCTGCTTGAATCTCCAAACTTAAAGACATGACCTTTGTAGATTCTGGCTCTTTTTTTACCTCTGTATCAGTTCCTTTACTGGGATCAGTTGATGTCAAATACTGTTCTTGCTTTACTTCTGGTTCTACACAAGAAACGTTTTTGGGGACCTCTGTTTCAACGTGGGTTGTTGTTTGATCAGCCTGCAAACCAGTTCCTGTGGTTATTTGTTTAGAAGTAAGATCTTCTGGTGTTGCCAATGTTGTGTGTTCTTGTGCAGCACTTATCTTCGGTTTAGAAGCTTTGCCACCAGCCCTTTCTTCTAAAACTTGGCTAATCTCAGTACTGACAATGGATGAGTTCTGCAGATCACAATGTTTAGTATGGACTTTATGCTCCACAGGACTGCCCTTTCTGTCCACTGTTGTGCTGACGGTGATGGATTCGCTCTTGGTTATTTTTGGAAGAGCTCCTGTGCCCTGGTATTCAGGCTTGTGGAATGATTCTGTCAGATTTGAAGTGTTAATCGATCTTATTGGTGAGTTTTTTGAATGCTGTTGTATGAGTTCTGTATCAGTTCCTTTACTGGGATCAGTTGATGCCAAATGCTGTTCTTGCTTTACTTCTGGTTCTGCACAAGAAACGTTTTTGGGGACCTCTGTTTCAACGTGGGTCGTTGTTTGATCAGCCTGCAAACCAGTTCCTGTGGTTATTTGTTTAGAAGTAAGATCTTCTGGTTTTGCCAATGTTGTGTGTTCTTGTGCAGTACTTATCTTCGGTTTAGAAGCTTTGCCACCAGCCCCTTCTTCTAAAACGTGGCTAATCTCAGTACTGACAATGGATGAGCTCTGCAGCTCACAATGTTTAGTATGGACTTTATGCTCCACAGGACTGCCCTTTCTGTCCACTGTTGTGCTGACAGTGATGGATTCGCTCTTGGTTCTTTTTGGAAGAGCTCCTGTGCCCTGGTATTCAGGCTTGTGGAATGATCCTGTCAGATTTGAAGTGTTAATCGATCTTATTGGTAAGTTTTTCGATTGCTGTTGTATGACATTGAGTGTGTGGCCTCTAGAGACAGTTTGAACCCCCATCATCCTGAGACTTCCTCCCTGAACGCTAAATGTATTTGTTGGTGTGATGTTTCTTTTGTAGGCAGGAGGGCTGGTTTTAGCACAGAAAGATGTGACGTTAGCCGCAAAGATTGACTGAGGACCTGAGACCCTTTGAACAGGAGATATAAAGACATAACATTAAAAAAAACACATTACAAAACAAAATGATTTGCAAAATAAGTTTCAAACATTATGTGTGACCCGCTCTATCGAAATCAGCCGGAAGTCGCAACGGCTCATTTAAAAATAAACGTGGATTTGCGTAAAAAAATAGTTTTTCGGGGTTCGGGTGTTTTGTTTGATTTTAAATATAACCGCTGAACTAATGAATGTAAGGTGTATAGTAATCATAGATAACACGGCAGGGTCCGTGAGAGTTTGTTTTCATCTGATTTCAAATCAACAAAGTCTTGGCTTTCAGAATATTAAACTTTTTTGGCAAATTCAGATGATAAATACAACTTTGAAGCTTGTAACGGCATAATTACAAGCAGAGAACAGAGTAACTTGACCGGGAAACAAACACAATACACACACACACACGCACATACACACACTCGCGAGCTTCCCCCAGACCAGTAATCCAAAATATCTTCCCTCCGTAGTATTTTGATCATTTATTAGCCGCTAATAATCAATCAGATCGATGGATTCCAGAGAAGAGGAAACTTTGAAGGCCTTTTTCTCAAAATGATGACTCGGTGACAGTCATTATATAATGTGACATATTTTGCTTAATATTTGGAGTACAAAAACAATCCTGATATCATTAGAACGCTATGAATATCCTCTTTCCAACAGTGCATACAACTCAAAATGTGTCTTCGGGTCAATGCGACTGATTTCGATAGAGCAGGTCACATATAATTGTCTCTATGTCCTACCCTTGTATGCTTGAAGCATCCAGCAGCCTCCTGTAGTCCTCTATCTGGGTCTCCAGCCTGCTGTTTACCTCCAGCAGCACCTGATGCTCTTCAGCCTGCTGAGCTGTAAACTGCAGCTCTGAGTCCAGGTCTCTGCAACGGACGTATACTTTCTGCTGCAGGTCCACCAACTGCAGGCCGAAGGACTCTGTCTGCTGCAGACTGGAAGCCTCCAACACCATGTTCTACACAGGCAGATACATACGGTCAGTGGTGGAATGTAGTGAAGTACATTTATTCAAATACTGAGTCAAATCGCGCTTTTCCACTGCAGCACGTAGCATTTATTTTTTTGCTTTTCCTGTAGGGGTAGTTCCGGCTCAGGGCTACTTTTTCACCTTTTTTCTGGCCCTCCAAAATCTTGGTTCCTACCGGGTCAACAACCCAGCTGAATATGCTAAACTAGTGACGTAAACACTCTCGACTGCTGAATGGTAAGAGAGAATCGCTGGCAAGGGGGCTACAACGACAACAAAATTAACATATTTTACCTCGATTTAATTGTAATACACGTTTCAAAATGATGCCGAAGTAACAACATACTGATACCGGTCTGCAGACAAGATGGCAGGCGAAAAACCTTTTAAAATGTGTGTTTTCTGAATGGAGATCGGATCGATCAGGCTAAGCTAACGTTGTATATGCTCCGTCCACACTCACAACAAAGGCCTATACAGACATAAATAAACCAGCGACTGTATTCGCCATGACACAGACAGTCTGTGGTTTGTACTTGTTTAACTTTTGTCTAGTTTCTGAACAGATATGAGGAGCTGTGAGCTCTGAGTGCTCACAGCTAACGGCTGATGTTTTGTTTTGTGGTTCGCATTGAAGATGACGTCACAGCAGTTTTACGCAGCGTTGCTCCGCCCGCCGAACAGCCCGCCGAACAGCCTATTGCCCTGCCTACACTGCGTTACTATAGTTACTACCCCTGTTACTAAACTATAATGGAAACGCAGCATAAAGTGAGCCTGGCCTACCAAGGCCTAACCATACCGTACTAAGCTGTGCTAGGTCCTGCAGTGGAAAAGCGCCATAAGTGTAGTTTTGGGGTAGGCTACTTTACACTTTTACTCCACTCGATTTTTGGGAAGTAAAATGTTCCCCATCAGTTTTTTAATATTATACAAGATGTTTCTGGACTAATATTACTGTTGCAATATGTTGCATTTTAATGCTGTTGATGTTTTAAACTTCTTTATATACTGTAAGCCAGTTTAGTCTGCAGCAATGCAACGTTTATAAGATCATCACATGTTTGTGGCTTTGTCCTGTTGACAACCACATATCTAACATAACACATAAATTCTAATGACTATATCCTAATCACAGTCAGTCTCTCATCCACTCAATTTGTACACAGTCAATACCAATGTTTTAACTTCAAGTGTCTCTAACCAGATCCTGCAGCTGTGTGAGCTCCTCCTCCAGACCTCCTGCTGTTCTCCACAGCTCCTCAACCTCAGCCTGCACAACCTCTGACCCTGCTCGAGGGTCAAAGGTCACCGCTGGAGAGCTCAGCAAATACATCTGAACACAACAAACCTAACATTAAAAACCTGCTAACCCTTTATAATAACCATTGTTAATGCCATTGTTAATGAGTACTTATTTCATTTTTGAACAGTGAATAACTATAAGCTCAAGTTTAGTTAACTATCAAGTTAGTATTTGTTACAAATGTTATTATAACATGTTCCCAAAACTCCACTAAGTTTAGAACTGTGATAGAACATTAGAGCTCCAAAAAATTGCGGACAGAAAAATATATATACTTTTTATACTATTTTGATCAATCAATTAATCATTAAAGAAATGTTTGATGCAAACATTTCAGAACTTGTTGTTTTCAGCTTTTACAAAATAGAGAATGTTTAATAATTTTCGGACATTGTATAAGGCAACAATTTAAGCTATTTAAAAAAAGTGTATATTAATTCACAATAAAATGAATATGCAACCTCTTCTTCTTTGGGTTTAGGCTGGTTGGGCCGGTGCTGCAGATATTGGTGTACCTGGGTGTTGTAGCACTGCTTCTGGTGGAGCAGCGTCTCACCAGCCCTCCTCAGGTGCTCCAGCTGCTGGATCAGATCTGATGACCCCGTCGTCTGCATCTCCACAGCAACACCCCCTGACGCCTGGGCGAGGAAACCCCGCTTGTCCTGGACAGGTAGACAGGAAACAGGACGTAAACTTTCATGTGAATAATCTATCACATACCTGTCTCTGATATATTATAAACAAACTTTGTTATGTTGTATTCTGATTAGAACTTTGTATAAATATAGGCACTCGTAAATAAATAATGCATTATAGTAATATTATATTGCATTTGAATATGTTAATGCATCACTATCTTCATGTTATGCATAACCATAATTAAACAGATCTATTATCCGATTGTAATCCATTAAAAGTATGTTTCTAATGCATTATAAACATTCTCTTCTGATTCTGATTAGACATGGGCATCATAGAAAGTGCTACTTTGATTTTAATTGTGGTACCTGCTGATATAATGCATGGTGTTGTTACCTGCTGGTGTAATGCATGGTGTTGCTACCTGCTGGTGTAATGCATGGTGTTGTTACCTGCTGGTGTTGTCTCTGCAGCTCCGTCAGTAGCTGTGTGAGGTCTCTCCACAGTGTGTGGAGCTCTGGCAGAGTGTGCAGCAGCAGCCCCTCCTGCAGCAGCCTCATGTCACCGAGCTCCGCCTCCACACTACCACGACGCTCACCCTCCTTGTCACACCTGTTCACACAGCAGGGCATGATGGGAAATCTCTTCATGAGCATGTGTTGAAGGTTTGTGGATTACTGTTGAAACCTGAATCACTTTCATTTTGGATCAATCAGAATCAAGAAAACTATTTATCCTGGATTGAAATTGTGTTTTGTGACCAGAGGATGAAATATTTTTAGAAATATTGACATGAAGGACATTGTACTAACATAAAACATAAATAAATATTTTAAAATGTGTTTATTACAGTATATACAATAATATAAACATTAATATATGAATGGATATTAATAATTATATTATCATTGCTGTGTTTCCGATATATGAATGAATACTATTTAATTTAATTTGTCTTCTTACAAATTAAAAATGTTATGCTGAGATATAGTTTAAGTATTTACACTCTTTAAACTCAATAACCTGTGGAACCCGTGATCTACAGCAAGCTCTTATTTTGATTTTTTTGTTATGTTCAGTAGGGCTACAACTAACACATATTTTAATCATGGATTGATCTGTAGATTATTCTCTAGGTCAGGGGTTCCCAACCTTTTTTCCCGCGGGCCCCCCCAAATGACTCCTGTTGGAAGTTGCGCCCCCCACACACACACTAGCAACGGTGGTGATTCAAGTTCTCAACAATGCTACAACTACTGTCAAACACTGGATGAATGTGACGTATTTTGTTAAAGGAGGATGAAAGCGTAATTAAGGAGCACTATTGGAGTGACTTTGATGGTTATTGGACTCAGGATTAATTCATGTGGATGCCCGCTGTATGAAGAAATTAAAGGACGGCGCAAGTGGAAACAATTCACAAAGGGATTAAACTGTTTAAAACACATGCTCAAAGTAAGCCGGATTTTGCCGTTGTGTTTATGTGGATTCAAAAGTCGTAAATAATCTACAAAATGGAGGAGACCGATCTGATCGGAGCAACTGTGACAAATAATCCAACTGAAACCGGCATGGACAATGACTATGCTTTAGAAATGCGCTTATCCAGAAAAGCCCGGTTTGGACACTTTACGGGCAGAAGAAACATTTCTATTAAAGAAAGAATTATACATTTCTGTCTTTTTATGCCTTTATTAGCTACTAACTTCAATTTGTATTCAAATTAATCAATTATTTTTTATATTTTATTGTAATGTAGAGACAAGGCTTTTAGTGACAATGATGTATTGCGATACAATTATATGTAAAAAAAAAAAAGTTACAAAAAAAAAAAAAAAAAGTCTAAATATGATATTTGGCCTCAAATCATCTGAGGCATGGCGCCCCCCCTGCGATCTTTGGCGCCCCCCCAGGTTGGGAACCACTGCTCTAGATTATTGGTGGTGTGTAAAATGTCAGAAAAAGTGAAAAAAGTCCAAGATTTACCTTAATATGATATAAGTAAGAGAAAGGCAGCAAATCACCATATTGAAAAAGCTGAGAACAGCTTTAAAGAATGAAAATAACTTTATTGATTAATCATTGCACCTTTAGTGTAAATTGGATGTACCTGGAGCTGAAGTCGAAGATGGTGAGCTCTTCACCGAGCAGCTGCAGCTTCACCTCAGCCTGGGCCGAGAGACAATCACTGATCTGAGAGAGAGAGAGCCAGAGAAATCAACTATGTATTTTTATTTCACATAAAACGTTACATTACATTTCATTTAGCTGAGGCTTTTATCCAAAGCAACGTGCTATACTACTACTATCTTGCTAACGGCAATCAACTATAAGGAAACAAAATTAAGAACATCATGCAACCTGCAAGAATATTGTCTGTAAATGTGTGTAATAACAACCGTTTGGGAAAAACACATTGTTGCTCTAGGAGGAGATTCAGGTGATAAGGTGGGCGGGTGTTACCTTGGTTGGTTATTGGCTAATGGTTACATAAGCCAATAAAACATTGTGACATCACAATGTGGCCAAAATCTGATCAGCTCATTTTCAGACAGAAAGAGAGAGAATCGTTTATAATGTCTTAACACAGAGGGGACACTTAATCATGTATAACAGACATGAACATTTGGATGTTGCATAATAGGTGACCTTTAAAGAGTTGTTTTCACTGCAAGGCTCTGCGCCCAGCCTAGCAGTAAGCAAAGAGCAAATTGCGCATCATGTGAAGGCAGCTTAAGAACTCACAGGTCATTTTAGAAGTTTTTTTCATGACTTTGGAATTTGGGACTGTTATTAGAAATGATGCTCCCATTCTTAGTCAAATAAACAAAAAGCAGGGTTTGCTTTGACTTGGGACTTATTAGACTGGAGATGGTCTACTTGGATGTCTTGACTTGAGACTTTTTTGTCATGATTTGGATCTATTTTGGAACTCGCTATCTTGACTAAGGACATTTTGGTCTTAAGTTGCAATGTTTTTTTTAGCTTGGGACCTGATTTAGGTTTATTGTTACTGATTTGGGGCCTGAAAAGGTCAATTTAGAATGTGTTTGGGAATATGGGAAATCATTTTGGACTGTGTTTATTTGGGACTTGCTGTCTGGACTTTCAGACTTATTGATCTTGACTCAAGTGTTTTTAGATTTGTTGGAAATAAATACTAGTTATAATAATAATTTGAGACTTTGTTTCTTGACTTGCTTTTCATGATTTGGGACTTATTTGGAACTTGCTGACTTGATTTGTTGGTCTTAATTTGCGATGTTTATGTGTTGCTTGGGACCTGATTTGGGGAATTGTTCCTGATTTTGGACATGACTTTCTGACTTGTTGGTATTGACTTGGGGACATACTAGATTGAATTGGGACTTTGAGCCAGCTCATAATACTGGGCATCGCCTTCACTCTGCCCTCTGTTGGCGAAAACTAGAACTATAGTTACAGTAGAATTACAGTCAGCGTGCGTGGTGACTTACAGACATCAGATTTAAAGAAGTTTGTCTTATTAATAAGGGGATTAATACGTGAAGTGGATAATTAATAAATATGTTAAATTGTTGCTTGAAAAAGGAGAACCACTATTTGTGGTTTATTTGCTACCAAAGTTATAAAACTGTGGTAAATATGGGTCAAGAAGATCAAAACAAGTTGATGAAGGTGACTTATATTTATGATTGGAAAGTTACTAGAATATATAAATGATGAATACTGTCTCAGGCTTGTGCAGGGCACTATCCAATGAAACACTTCTCACACTTACCCCACCTCTTCAGGATGTCCTTTCAGATGTCAGATCATGTTGAAGTTCAAGTTTAATCTCTGACATTTGAATCGTGACATTTTATATTTAGACTTGTCTCAACCTGTCTAACCTTTAAGCAGAAGCAAAACTTCCTGAAGAGTCGGTGCCGGAGGAAGATGCTAAACCTCCATTCCCCTGCAAGCTGCAACAGGCCCGACTTTGGTATTTACTTCATTCAAACAGATTTTTACTTGGCATTTACTGATTGTAATTTGTTTCAATTTATTTTTGAGTGGCTTTTGAATGGACTATATTAGGTCCTTATTTTATCTTTCTTTAGCCTATATCTGGTTTTAATTTGTTCTTTTACTTTGGCTTTTTTTGGCCTTCATCTGGTTTTTATTTTACCTTTACCTTGCCTGTAATCAGTCTATATTTGGCTTTTAGCCAAATGTCTGGTCATTCTCTCATCGTTTTATGTACTTTATTCAGCCTTTTACTTGAATTGAAGTTGCTTCAACTTTGGTCGTTATTTGCCTTTTTTTATCTGATCAATATTATATTTATATCTGGCCTACATTTAGCCTTAACTTGTCTTTATTTGGTCTTCATCTGGTTGTTGTCTTGTTATTTTTATTTTATTCCATATTATTATTTTTTATATATTTTACCATATTTTCTATATTTCTTTTCTTTTCTTTACTTACTTTACTTTTTATTGTCTTGTCAGCAAACCAACATTATTAATATTATTATTATTATTATTATTATTATTATCATCATTATTTATTTTGTATTTCGTTGTTTTGGGTTTCTTATTAATGGATTAGATCAGATTGCTGTAATTGTTATTTAATTGGATCATTAATGTTTCTCTGTGTCACCTGTCCCTGCAGCAGGGACACCGCCTTCAGGTGTCCGTCCAGCTGTCTCAGTTCTTGGGGACACTTCCTGTCCAGCTCCTCCTGGATTTGACACTCCAGCCTCTGATTGGTCACCTCCAGACTCTGGACCTACATCCACCAATCGGAGGTGAAAAGCAAGTTATGTAATATTAAAAAAAAAAAATCGAAGTTGTTATTCATCACTCTACATACAAATCTCACAGCCCTGTGTAATCCAATGAAGGACAAAAATGAAGTTGCAGAATGGAAATATTTTTAAAATGTAATTTACATATGTGTACTTCAGCTAATAAACTATTACACAGTTCTTCACACGAAACTTCGAGCTTAAATTCAAAAGGAAAAAATATGGTGGAGAAATATTATTAATCCCCCATAATTTCTAAAATGTAAACACCCAAATAGATAGGGCATAACCTGTGTTGCTGTGAGCCAAGCTCCAACATTCGGTGCTCAGTGTGACGGGGCTCTATTTGTCCGTTCGAAAACACTGGCCTAGTTGGTTGGGTTAAGCTCCAAAACTTTATTTTGTTTGATTGACAAATAGAGCCCCGTCACACTCAGTCAAAGAAGAAGTGTGTTGAGAAATTGCTAATTTATCCTTCCCCTTTAAAACAATAATTTTAAAAACACTTATAAATCCTAATGGTTATAGTGGCTTTATTGCTGTTGCGAGATATATCGGAGAGAAGAGTGGGAAGGTTTTGGAATATTTCCACCTGAAGCATCAAAGAATAAAAAGTTGATGCATATAGTAGTATACTGTATGTAGAAATAATCATACAACTTTGATCAGTACAAAGCTCCATAGCTGCAGTTAAATGTTAGTGTTTCTGTGCTGCAGCTGAACCATCTTAGGAGACATTTTGTTGTATGTTCATTTCATGCGTCTCCTACCTGCTGCAGGTACGAGGCCAGCCTCCCGTTGAGCTGCTGCATGCTGAGCCTCTCTCTGGACAAACAGAAGCTCCGGCTGCTGTCCGGCGCCCCGGCTGCAGGAGCCGTGCTGTAATGCACCAAGACTCCAGGTCCATGATGAACACGGTAAGCCACCCCTGCATGGGATGCTCTGCCTGCATGGAGAACCTGTGCCATCTCACCACTCACTTGTCTTCACTTCTGAATATCACATTTAAACTCATCTGTCCTCCCTGCTCCTTTAAAGTGTATTTCTCTGCACAAATACAGGTGGAAAGGTTAGTTTCTGCCTCGTTCTAATGTTGCACATCTAAATCTCTTCTTTCAGCAGCTGTCTAAACTCCAGTCTTTGCGTGTGAAGTGTTTTTTTCACAGGTATGTCAGGTCTTGATGGAGCTCAGGTTTAATTATCCTAACCTTTAAATCATGACATTTAGAACCGGTTCCACACAATGCAGCCCTTCCCGTTATTAGCATATTTAAGGGTAAAGCTTGTGAGAAAACAACATTCATGTTTTTACTTGTCCTGCAGATGTTCTGAAACACTGTGTTCTGTAACCGGAGTGCCAAAGGACACCTGTCAGAACAACCCAGTCTCACAAAAAAACGTGTAATAACTACGTTGGTCCACAACTTGGGACGTAGTATTTCTACAAAAACGCCTCTGAAATTGTAAGATCCCTACGGTTTTTTTCACCATTCATTTCCAATGGCTGGTGTCTATGTCACGTGATCTTCACATTTCTCTCTACATAAAAAAAAAAACATGGCCGACCTTCGTTTTATTCTCGGTGGAAAATGCCTATTTTAAGGTTAGTTTGGCCATTAAAATGCGGTTTGATGTCATTTGATGCGAGAAATATGAGTTGTTATTTCAGATTATGTGTGCAGTGTATGTACATGATCTTTAGTTTGCTAATTATTACGAAGAGTACTTCAGGAAATTGTGTACATACAAC
Organism: Gobionotothen gibberifrons; assembly: GCA_943591055.1. Taxonomy (NCBI): domain Eukaryota; kingdom Metazoa; phylum Chordata; class Actinopteri; order Perciformes; family Nototheniidae; genus Gobionotothen; species Gobionotothen gibberifrons. Next base: position 85,225 of record CALSBZ010041225.1, read on the forward strand.
GTTTTCATTCATTCATTGTTACCAAGGTGGTTGCTAGGGACGCTGCTATCGATATTATTTCTGTTATGTTGTGTAACTGTTTAATGGTGTTATCTTTATTGCTACCCCCTTCCCCGTCAATGTATAGTGTTGGTCCACAGCACAAACGTATTCGTTTAACAAAATCCGCATCTAAAATTGTTAGAGATACGTTATTTCCCCCTGTGCAATTCTCCAACCCAATCTCACATCTCACATCACATCGTCATAAGCAATACCAGAAAGAGACGTAGGCAAGATCCTCAGCTCGGTGATTGGATGGTTTAGCCGCAATGCACATTGGGAGGTGGTGTTTATGCGATGTGAAATAGTAAAATAATACTTTAATCCGAGTGTGCTTGCTTTTCTCTTTGAAAGTCATCACATAACGGCATTGTAATACACGGTTCGGCTGCATTAAATATTACATATCTGCCGTAGTTCTCTATTTATAGAGCCCTGCTGAGAAGACTTCTAGACAAACATGAGGAACTGCCGCCAAAACTGAAAACGTGATCATAAATATATCAGCAATTAAACAATATCTTACATTTCTTTTCACACAATACGTCTCCTTGCAGTATCAACACTAATTCGGCTGACTTTTATATTTGATCCAATTGGTTGATAGGCTGTATTTACACCATAACGGTGCACAGCTGATAGAAAGGGACACCTAGTGGTTAAAGCACGTTATTGCATTTTATTATTTTATTATTAGATATTAATAGGATCCCTATAAAGTATATTCATTAATCGTTATTATCTACTAATAGTTAATTGAAGACTGTATATAATGACTATTTTGCACATCCCTTTCAAGATTTCAAGATTTTCTAAGGTTTATTGACATATCATATTATACACAACTACGGTGTAGTTATGCAATGAATGAAAAACTTGGGTCGCAGGTTCCTCAACAGTGCATTACAAGACATCTATCAACTCATATTTCTCGCATCAAATGACATCAAAATGCATTTTAATGGCCAAACTAACCTTAAAATAGGCATTTTCCACCGAGAACAAACGAAGGTCGGCCATGTTTTTTTTTTTCTGCTGAGAGAAAGTTGAAGATCACGTGACATAGACGCCAGCCATTGGAAATGAATGGTGAAAAAAAACATAGGAATCCTACAATTTCAGAGGCGTTTTTGTAGAAATACTACGTCCCAAGTTGTGGACCAACGTAGTTAGTACACGTTTAGATGTGAGACTGGGTTGGTCAGAACATATAATGTATTTCATATGCACATCTGGTTGTGGGAAGGTGTGGAAAGGATTTTTAATTCATGCATCTGAATATATAACAAAAAATCACGCAAGGAAAGCACATAATTTGTTTTGAGTCCATGCAAAATTAAATTGGGAAAACAAATTCAAATGTAGTGTTTTCTTGCTTTTTAGAGAAATATTATCCCTGCATTTATAAACCTCAGTCTTATTTTGGAATTGTAACACTAACATCAGCACACAAATCTATAAGGGAATATTATTTTATGCTGAATAGCAATTATGTTTATTTTGTTGTTATATTAAAGACAGAGAAACACAGATTGTGTCAATGTTATCATTTTATATTTGGAATGTCGTTATGTTATGTAAAATAAATGTGAAGTACCTCTTTTAAACATGGAATATTTGTTCTATTCAACAAAGCAACACTTCTAACTAAAAATTATTATTTTTTAATATTTAAAATATTAATATGTTCATAATATTTGTATAAATCAAAGTTTCACACTTCAGAAGCAGCTTCCCCACTAAACCATAAAAACCTGAATAATGGAAATATATAGGTCTATAATTTTTACATTAAGTACAAACATGTGTTAATAAGGGTTGCAACGTTTTACAAAAACATGACAGATGAAATAAATATTTTGTTTAATTTGAATGCCTTGGTACATTTATCAAATTACACTACAACGTTGTGGTGCTTTACCAGAGTTTTGAAATGTTTGACATTTTGTACCACATCTCAGAGTAAATATTAAACTTTGACTCAATATCATTTTGCTTTAATTACTAGTTAATCTATTAAGAATGTAACACAAGCTACATATGTATCCTCTTTTAAATAGTTTAAAACGCACTTAAATGGACTTTTACTGCATCAATTCTTTAACAATTAATTATATTTTAAAACATTTTTTATTACATATCCCTATTTTAGTTTACTCCTTCTTATGTTGTTTTTATCAAAGCTTTTTAGCTTTAGTCATTTACCTGAGTACCTTAAAAGGAAAAACTGCTTCATAAGCTGTCCATGTTTCACTTTACAAACAAACAATATATACAGTAAAAAGTATGATAAATGATTTATTTAAGTGTCATTTTATTGAATTATTTAATATTTTGTGAAGCACTTTGTAAAGTGGGTTTTAAAAGTTGCTACAAATACAACATGTATTATTATTATTATTATTATTATTATTATTATTATTATTATTATTAACAATGTTTTGAACAAAAACAATAAACCATAATGTCTTTAAAATGTTCTCTACTGTGTCCAGCTTTACTTTCAATACTTTAAGTAGGCCTACATCTTGCAGATAATATTTTCAGTACTCTTTCAGAATATGTTTATATTGTTGTCTTATTCCTTTTTGTTACACTAAATTAGAATAAGGACAATAGAGCTGCAATAATTAGTTGACGCTAATCTAATGATTCTTGCATGTTAAATGACTTACACAAACCTTCAAAATGATAATGTGCATGTGTCAGGAAGGCTCCCAAAGCAATATGAGGGGCCTATCCTATTTTTGTAATTAAATAATAATGTGCTAATCCATTGCTTTGAGTTGTCATCTCTCAGAAAACATCCCTATCAGGTGTTAACCCGATAACTACAGCTCAAGGCCAAGGGTCACAGAGAGAGGATCACACTCTCCGGATGCAGAGAGCACCCCGAGCCACCTGCAAGGAAGCATGAGGTCATTCGAGATGAGAGGATCCTTCTCTTCAACTTTCTGATGAGAGATAGTTCTTCTCTTCACCTTTCTGATAAGTGGGGGTTCTTCTCTTCACCTTTCTGATAAGAGTGGGTTCTTCTCTTCACCTTTCTGATAAGAGGGGGTTCTTCTCTTCACCTTTCTGATAAGAGGGGGTTCTTCTCTTCACCTTTCTGCTCGGTGGGCTCTAGCGGCTGTGGCTCAGTGGATAGAGTGCTGGACTTTGAATCAGGCAAGTTTGAGTCCCACTGCTGTCAGTATGTCGTTGTGTCCCTGGGCAAGACACTTCACCTCAAATTGCTCCTGTGGGGATTGTCCACAGTATTGAATGTATGTAAGTCGCTTTGGATAAAAGTGTCTAACAAATGACATGTAATGTAATGTAGCAGACAACCCTGCAGGACGACCTATATTACAGATGCCTCTATAATACAAGTTTCCGTGTTTCTTGGAGCAGTTTGATGACTTCCTAACCTCTCCTATCACGGGGTGGACACCTGGATGCATCACTAGGAATACACAGTTGCACTGCTCTCAACATTGATTGCAGAAGGAATACAGGCAGATAAGCCTCCGTTTCACTGGGTGGATCAACTAGACTCACTGAATGAGCCACACAAAAACAGAGCAATTGGGGGGTTGAAATATGGTGCTCTGATGAAGAAGAGTTTGAGTCAATCAGCCCCTCAGTGCTAATCTACAGTATCAGGATGCCTTTACACACCAGACACTCAGTGTCATAAAGGGAGGAGGAGAACGAGTCAGGAAGACTGACAGACATGTTCTTCCAGCTCTCGTACAAAGGCAAGGCAAGGCAAGACAAGTTTATTTATATAGCACTTTTCAACACAAGGCAATTCAAAGCGCTTTACAAAAAATGAAAGACATTAACCTGTTAAGCCCCAAGCCTGTTTTTCATGTTTCAGGCTCGAAAATGACATTCCCAGAACAAATGACCATATCTTCCCTTCTAAAAGGGTTACATTAATAATCTTTTTTCTCAAAGTAATAATAAACCTGTGAGTTGGATGTAGAAAAGTGAGAATCAATATAGATGTTTTTTATTTTAAAAGAAAATTCAGATTGAAGATGGTAAAAAGCCGGGCCCGCTAAAATAATTGGTTGTAGTTTTTACAGTATTACGGCTTCCACAGGAGATGCAGTTATTTCTTTACCATTCATTCAAGTATGTTATGCCTTTTATCTGCTAATGTACAGGAGGAAGAGTGATAAACTGTCTGTCTAGTTGGCTTACATAACAGTTACAGTTTAGAGCCTAAAAAACATGGAGCATTTTTCCCCCTTTTATTCATTTTTATGTCAATTTGCACATTTCATGGTGATGCTCAGCCTCTCCCCTTAACTCCTAACAGTCATCATCATGTCAACCACAACACAGAGAAATACTGATAGAAATGTGTGTGTAGTTGTTGATACATTGCTGACAGAGGGATACATTTGAATACAGATTTAAAAGATATCAGTTTTTGAGCATGTCATAAGCATGTTTTGTCTTGACTATATTACAACTATATTATAATAAAATAATATAGTATTTATATTATTGAATTGATTATGATTATTAGTAGAAGTAGTTTATTTGCACTAATTATATTTTAATCTTTTTGAGGCTAGTATTTGGCAGGAAATGCAGACGTATTCACCTGTTAACGCATACTGAGCGACATACATGCACATTTATCATTTACCTCACTGTATAAAAAAGTAACTGTTGATAATAATAATAAACAGGAATTATATTTGCAAAGTAGCTTACTTTGTTTCCAAAAAAAATGTTTTCACTCCTGTCGGTCGGGGGGCCTCATCTCACAATGTCACTTTGGGCCCCAAGTTGGCCAGGGGCGGCCCTAACTACCAGTATCGCTGTCGGGGCTGGTAACATCACAGTTTAATGCAACTAAACATTTAGGGGTTTATTCATGAATGTATATACTGGAACATCAGGTAAAAATAATGAGCCATGCTTTGTGAAAAATATCCTAAAACTTTAATAGTTGCACATAAAGTAGAAATTCGAAAATGTATCATTTGTTGTATTTTTAAATAAATTACAAGAATGCAATCACAACATTTTAAAATGTCAAAAGGTTTCTAATATAGATGAATTTAAGTAGTTATGGCTGTTGTAGAGGGTCTGGCAATGTCTGACTTTGATTGGGACTGAGATATTTTAAAAACTGTTTGATTGGTTGCTATGAACTTAACATTTGACAATCTTCTGATTAATCTTCTGGCCCTACTGTGTGGTTGAATTGTCAAATATCTAAACTTAAATGTGCCGAATAATACAATGACATCACTGATCTATTGACTTTGTCTCTAGTGCTATCAGCTACCAGTTTAAGATTGAAATGAAAAATTGCCACAAACTTGTTGTTCTGACATCTTTTCTGTTACCACTGTTCTTTTACTGAATGAATGGACTCAAATTCCCTCTTAACTCCTTTTCAATACAACATTCTTATTACAAATAAACATTAAAAAACACAGAAGACAAAAACAAAAAAGGCCATTATATAAGAGCTGAATCTTACACAAGAAATTAAAGATTTGTCGAACCTTAGCTGAAACATTCATACATGTATTTATTCGTTCATACTGGTCCTTACATCCTTTTAAAAAAAACTTGAATTAGGTTTTATACCAGCCCGTCTGACATATTTAAAATTCACAAATGGAAATGTTTCTATGTTGTAGTCGACTGATACACCACTCGATGTCACTGTTGTTATTAGTTGTAAGGTTGCATAGTTCTCAACATCAACTTACCATAATGCTTTAAGATAAGGTTAGTTTATTTATATAGCACATTTCAGACAAGGCAATTCAAAGTGCTTTACAAAAACAGAAATCAATTATAAAACAAAATAAATCGAGCAAAAAGATAATTCATAAAAGAGATGGAAATTAGTTAAACAGAGAAATTGTAACATAATGCTGTAAGGAGTGCTGGAGTGCAATATTAAATCATATTTAAATGACCTCGGGGGAAACAGCATAAAAAGCAAGGTTTTACGCTTTGGTTTTAATGAACCCAGGGTTTGGGGCAGACCTCAGATTCTCAGGACGCTTGTCGTAGTTTACAGACATTTTGTTGTCTGTTTTTACAATGGCGTTAGCTATTTTAGCAGTTAGACTCTCCGCTCAACTTCATCAACAAACAATGCTTATCACTGATGAGGTAAAAAAGTTAAAACGTCATTTTCTCCAACAATGTTTTCGTTACCTTGGTTGCTGATTGGCTAATGGGTACACAAGCCAAAAAATCGTTATGACATCATAAAGTGGCCAAAATCTGATCAGCTCATTTTCAGACAGGTTTTTATAGAAATGGATCAGGACAAAAAGAGAGAGAATCTTTGTTCCTGAAACTTTCAGAATCTCTTTGAACAAGTGGATTTTGCACAATAGGTGACCTTTAACATGTGACATTCATGGTATTACTACACTGTAAATGAAGTGTTTACTGACACATTAGAAAAAGCATTTAAAATAATAATGTGATCACATTTCAGAGCCGCTTTGTCTTTATGTTGTGAAGTTCTTCTTCCTCTGAACGGCCTGTTGGACGAGAAGTGAAAAGAGGGAAGTGTCACTCATGGCAATTCAAGTGTATGTTAAAATCAACCCGATCTCACCAGAATGCGTACAAATGACACGACTTTGCAAAGGCGTGCAATAGATACGCAGAACTCCGTTTTTGCTTGCATATGATACGCTGATATTGCACCTCAAACATTCAATCAAAGAGCTCTGTGGCTTCAGGCTTGATCGCCGTTCCAATTACAGTTGTAATGTTTGCGGTGCAATAAACGACACAGCAGCTTATTGGGTTATGGTTAGGGTTAGGGTTAAATAAATTGCAAAGATATGTAGAAAAGAAACGTATTTGACATACGTTCATAACAAACGTAACGTGAGCGTATCATATGCACGCAAAAACGGACTTCTGCGTATCTATTGCACGACTTTGCAAATTCGTGTCATTTGTACGCATTCTGGTGAGATCGGGCTGGTTAAAATGAGTGGTCTGATAATGTGGTTCTATAGTGGTTCCTTCAGACAAACTAAGTTAAATATTTCTACAAAAACCTTTGAACATACATCATATCTTAAAACATACCTTTAGCACAAAGAAGATGGCTGAGTCTATACATTCTCGTATATCGCTGAAGTGTTCACATACACAGCCTCTTCTAGTTCTAGGAGGACAGAAAAGTGTTATTACTTATTTTTAATACATAATGTACAATTTGATCACATGAATACTAACCTTTAATATCAGATTGTGGTTCAGCTTTGTTGTTGTTTCTGATTGTGTTACTGCTTTGTTGTTGTTTTCTAAAAAACAATGATAAAATATAGACATGCAAACAGATCAACTCAATTCAAACTGTTACTTTTCATTACACAGACTGCAGTTTAGATGTTTCAACTTACTTTGTGTTATAAACGTAGTACCCTCCACCGACAGCTCCAATGACGAATAAAACACCGATTACTATTCCAGCGATGCAACCACCCGAACAGCTTGATGGTACTAAAATAAAACAGGAGATAAAACATGACTTTTACATCATTCTGTAAACGGGAACTGCCTCTTCATCTCATCATCCCTGTGGATACAAGGCACAAATAAGCACAAGCACATAAGTGCAAACAAAATCTCACAGGCACAGAGAATTAAAAAAGATAAAATCATAAGCACTTCTACAGATTAGAACAGCATGTTTGATTTGAGTTTAAGATTTTGAGAGATGTCAAGTTCCTTAATTCTGATTATACAGGTGCCGGCTTTATAATAATGATAATCATTTGTTTGAGCCCGATAAGATATGTTCCTTTTGATTTTAATGTGCTCTTACTACTAACTCGCTACCTGTATGTGTTACGGTCAGTTCATGGACTGCTGATGATTTTCTCCCGGTTATATCATTCCACACTTCACAGTAGTAGTTGCCACTGTCAGAGAGTTCAGTGTTGTTTCTATAAATCACAGCAGAATTGATAATCGCCCCGGTGTTCGGCGTCCAGGTGTATTTGGCAGGTGGTACAGATGCAGCTGAGCAGGTTAAATCAAATGTGCCTCCAACATGTATCTGACTTGGACCTGTGATTTGAACTGTTTCTAGTCCGTCTGGAAAACAGATATTTGGAAGAATATGAAGCTTGTTCAATAGTTCCTCAATAATCTAAACTCATAATTTTGAACAGTAGAGTTATAGTTTGTGACCTACAGTTAACAATCATGGAGTACTTTGCTTCCTCGCTGCTGAGGGGGTTGCTGATAATACAGGAATAATCTCCTGTGTCGTCTTTATTCAGACTGCTAAAAGACAGCTCTCTGTTGTTGTTGGTGAGGGTCATGTTTACAGTCAGAGTCAGATCTAAGCCTCCCTTTCTCCACTTTCTGGTAAAGACAGAGCCAGCAGCGTCACAGATTAATCTGAAAGAGTTCCCCTCAATCGGCAGGTTTGATGGAGATGTGACAGAAGTGCCTGACACTTTCTCTGTTGGGCAAAAGATCATGTGAAAGATATAAAAGCAGGAACAAAAGTAGATGATTTAATGCCTGAGTTATAAATATAAAGGAACAGTTTATTTTTACAAGATGCGAACATTTTACTACTTCCCCCTGAATATATAACATACTGAGTGTCTGACTGCCAACAGTTTTTTTTAAATGCACTGTTTTGGACAACCTATCGCTCAGAAATATCACCTATACTCTATAACTATACAATATATACAACTATATTCTTAGGAAGATATTTTGTCAGTTTCCACACTGACAAACAGAAACAGAAAACGGCATCATTAATTGTAGGATTTATTTTACAACTGAATCAAAACAGTGGGAGTTAAAGGAATCAAACTTTTTCAGATATTTTTCTTTCCATTCGTTCGAATGTAATTGTTTCAAATATTAAATAAATAAAAACTATTTAAATGTATTTAACTGTTGTTATTAAAAATGTAGGAAACACATCCAGATCATATTAAGAATATGATCTTGCAAAACTATGATTTATTGTACTTGTATTCTCTATATTAGTCTCAAAATACTCACAATAGTAGGAGTTTATAGCTTCGCAGGCGGGGGCTATGCGGCTTAACAAGGGTTCCTTTTTTTAACTGATATTTTACAGTAAGGAAAAGAGATGTGAGTAAACCTTTCTTATCACATCTATATGCATTAAACCTCTCAATGCAAACTTACTCAGTACAGAGATGGATGCAGGCGTAGACGTCTCATATCTCAGAGTCTTGTCATTGAAGGCCTGACAGCTGTAGCTTCCACTTTGACTGATCTGAACGTTCATCAGTTTGAGCTCAGGTCCATCAGACAGCAGGTCTCCATTCAGAAACCACGTAAACTGGGCAGAAGGTTTGGAGTCTGCTGAGCAGGACAGGACGATGTCTGATCCTTCCTGATGGTGCTCTTGGGGCGGAGATATTGTCCAAATAGTATTTTCTGGGCCATCTGAATTTATCAGCAAAAAGTTAGTATTCACAACTGCATTGTTATAGATACAAGGATATTTGTTGTATTATTTAATATCCAATGCATGAATAAAACAAAAAAAGGTAAGATCACTTAACTCGGACAATTATCTAAACTCTGTTTGCAGCCAGATCTTTTTAGGTAAATATACTGAGCATGCAGGGTATAGTAACTCACAGTAGATGGAGAGGGTTACTGGATCACTGGTTCCCTCACTGAAAGGATTAGAAACACGACAGCTGAAGGGTCCCTGGTCGTAGTGCGTCACATTATTTATAGTTAAAGTGGAGTTTCCATCAGTGATCTGAACTCTGTCACTTCCTGTAACCTCAGAGCTGCTGTTCAGCCAGAGGAAAGAGAGAGAGGATCCAGAGGAGGAGCAGGACAGACTGACGGAGCTGCTGAACTCCACCAGCTCTGTGCTGCTGGAGGTTACCGTTACTTTGGTAACTGGTGCTGTGGGTTAAAAAACAAAAAAAATGTTTTAAAGGTGAAGGAGAATATAACACTGCAGTGGCTGGGAATAAACCTCATGATCAAGATGAGATCATTAATATTCATGGCTGCATATTGCCACACAAAACATTTTTGTACTTATTATCTTATGACAATGGTACAAGGACCAAAAATGTTTATTTGAAGGATTTTAGAAATGCCATGCACAATAGAGGGGGACTTTAATTTCAGTTTTTGTTAATGTTTTGTCTAACTGGCATTGATTTAACTAATCTGTTTTTTCAGACTGTAATTTTTAATGTTAGTTCTTTATGATAAATGTTCAATAAGATGAAGTTCAATTTGGTTAATCCAGAAAGTGTACCTAATTGAATTCATTGTCTCTTTGTACATATTTAGCATTCGCTGAAATGTACGAGACGTTAGATGTACACCAAATACATCTTCAAACTCAAAGTAACAAATGTGTAATATATTGTTGATTACAATTCATGGAAATATCATTAAAATAATAATATTGTTCATCAGCTCAGTGGTGAAGTGACTCACAGTAGATGGAGAGGTTTAGTGGATCACTGGTTCCCTCACTGACAGGATTAGATACACGACACCTGCATGGTCCCTGGTCGTAGCGGGTCACATTATTTATAGTTAAAGTGGATCCTCCATCAGTGATCTGAACTCTGTCACTTCCTGTAACCTCAGAGCTGCTGTTCAGCCAGAGGAAAGAGAGAGAGGATCCAGAGGAGGAGCAGGACAGACTGACGGAGCTGAACTCCACCAGCTCTGAGCTGCTGGAGGTTACCATTACATTGGAGACTGGCTCTGTGGGTGAAGCACAACAAACATTTTATTAAATTACAGTAGAAGAAAACACTGAATTGGCTCAAGCTTCATCTGATGAGATATTGATTATTTATTGCTCCACATTGAACGTTTTTACAAGTTTTTACAAGCTACTTCCAAAGTTTTTACAAACTTTTTCTACATTTTTATTTGATGATGATGGTGGTACAAAGAATGAAAAGCCTATATCATTGTTTACTTGCTCAATCGCTGCACAAAATCTTCATTCAGCAGAGAAAGATATGCAACATGTGAAACTCTCTCACCGTATACGTCCAGTATTGTGCTCCCTGTCTCTCGTATTCCTCCAGATATAAACATGTGAACTGAGTATCGTCCGCTGTCAGTTAGAGCCAGGTTCCTGAGCTCCAGAGATCCAGTAGACATGAAGAAGGTGATCCTGCCTTCATACTCTGATGCAGTGAGGTTGCTTTCAAAGAAGTTAAATATCTCTTTAGAACCAAACTCCCAGTTCACTGTTACAAATGGTGTTCCTGGAGTCAGGGTTGTGGTGAACATCACTTTCCCTCCCACAGCTGCATTCAGACCGTCTGGCAACACACCAGCTCCTTCAGTTAAACCTGGAGACAGACAGACATTGATCTAATGTAGAAACTATTCAAAACACCAAACTGCAGACAAGATAATATCTGTTCTCTCTGAAAAATGTAAATCCAGTTCCTCTACAATAAGCCTAATGACTGTTTTCAATTTCTGTTAGAGCTTTGACGTTTTTTTTAAAACTGCAAACATGAACAAAACATCTGAATCAAGTTAAGGTGATCTTCAAATTACTAACCAGGTTTCACAGTAGGTTTGGGTTCTAAACCTCTTATAGACATTAGATTTAAAACAACAGGGAAACTTCTGTCCACTGAGAGAGAAACTGACTGACCAATATTTAATGGTTAAACTTTGATGACCAAACACTTTTAGCTGCTGAGGAGTATCAAATGGTAAGAGCTCACCTGAGATGACTCCCAGGATGATGAAGTGTATCACAGCTACTTCCATTTCTTTCTGTAAGATCATCAAATCATAGGAAAGAGATCACACTCCTTCATCTTGCCTTTCGGATTAAAGAATGCTGATTTCAATATATGAAGGTAAAATAAGGAAGTAGTGTGTAGGCGGGGTTTTCCCATTGTAATGCCTCTGTAAGGTTATTTACATATACTGTTGATCATTTACAGGGTATGCACCAAGCATCTTTTCAAAGATCCTGTCACGATTATTGTGTTTTGTCACTTTTCTATGTCTTGGTTTGGGTGTTTTGCTGTTTCCCTGTATTGTTTTTTCCACCTTGTATATTTTCTGGTCCTCCTTCCTGTGGGTTTCCTCCCTCTCGTTAGTCTCCCTGGTGTGTCTGATTGTCTAATTATGTTCACCTGTGCCCCTTGTGTTTCTCCTCCTCTTCTCAGCTGTTTCTCCTCTGTGATTACCCCTCTGTGTATTTAGTCTTGTCTTTCCCTGTGTTCAGTGTTGGTTCGTTTTTTGTTTCCTGAGTCTGTTCAGCGGTGAGTGTTCCTGTCTGTCTTATTGTAAACCTTGAAATAAAGGTATTTTTTGTCACTTGAATCTGCATATTGTTACGCATCGTAACAGAACGAACCGACCAGATATGGACCCAGCGGATTCACCTTTTTTGATGCTGCAGGCTGATCGTCTTGGGTGCTCTCTGGAGTACATTTTTCGTACATGGGATGAAGCCTCATCTATACGGGGTAGAGTGGCTGCATTGAAGGAGGCACGCCAGGAGGTTGCTCGCAAGCCCTGGCTCAGGAGTTTGTTGCCTGAGTGGCTACAACTTTTTTCCAGTAGTCCAGGAAACTTCTCCCAAGCCTCTAACCCAGGGGTGCCCAACCTTTTTTGAACCGAGAGCTAATTTTAAAGTTGCCAGTCTGCCGAGATCTACCAGTCCAAATAGAGAGGCGTAGCCATTAGTGACAGCCTACTACCAGGTAAATACACACTTCTACTTGTATAAAACTGGCCTTTGTACGATTAATACTTCATAAAATACTGCAGATCCTTTATCTTACCTCTTTCTAATCTACACACATAACACAAGTATTTAACTGAAGTTACACAACAGTGTTGTTGATACAGAGTTGGAGGTTATTCACACGTCACATACTACAGTGGGTAATGTTTTCAAGAAACATTGAACAGTGCTGCCACATATGACAGGGAAAAAAGACTGAACCCTTTCTTTGCCATTATATAAAAATAGTGTTGCTACAAAAGTATAAATTAGGCTTACTAATAAGACAACTCAGATCTGAAGCTACGTACACAGGAATCTGCTGCCAAAGTGCAATAAAAAAGACTAAATTAATCGAATCACCCTTTTTTTGTTGTATAAAAAGAAATGCCTTTAAAATAGGATGCAAGCAACACTAGTTTCTTAACCTGAATTGATAATAGACTATAATCAATTTAAGTTTGCATTCTTACCATTTTGTACAATAATTATAATGAATAAGTTCAAACAAACTAACACTTACAGCTGATTAATAACGGTATCTAACTTGAGTTTTTATTATATCAAAAACCTGTTGAAATGCTACTGTTATTTTTACTGTCCCCAAAAAAGCCCGTCGGAAGCCTCCAGGAATCCTTCTTTCACAACTTCGCCGTCTTTGAAAGACTTCATGTGTTTCGCAAGAACGTGACTGACACGATAAGATGCTATGGTAGCAGCCTTGCTCTTGTTGTTGGGCCTGATGAAAATGGACTGCTGTGCATTTATCTGTCCTTTCCGGTCCCTCACCTTTTGGGAGCGGAGGGCAGAATTAGGAGGGACCGTTTGTGCACTGTTTTGAAATGCCGCTCCTAAATTACCCTTCTTCGGTAAAGCCACGCTCGCATTGCAGATGAGACAGATGGACTTTGAATTGGAATAGATACAAAAATAATCATCCTCCCACTCGGAGTGAATATTATATATTTTGGGCTTTTTTGTTGTTTTGCATCTGCCATAATTGCGGTCTTGTGTGTGTGTGTGTGCGGACTATCACTCCTGGCTGTTACACGGACTGCGGACAACGTCAGCTAACTGTGCCCACTGCCCACTAGCCACACCCCGACACATGGGGTCTCGCCAGCCAATCACAAAGCTTTGATGCGTTCAAGTGCATTATTCTGGCACAGGAATATTATGTTATAGGACATTAACGATACAACCGAATATTGTTGTTCTATTTTTAGACACATCTCGCGATCGACTGGGAATCTCCCAGCGATCGACCGGTCGATCGCGATCGACTGGTTGTGCACCCCTGCTCTAACCCTTTCCTGGGATCCGACTACTGTTTTGGTAGAGGTCCACGGTGTCTCCAAGGTACCTGTAGGAGACGCAGGGCCAGGATTCCAGCCCGTGCCCCAGCAGCCATGTTTCCGGCTCCTGAACTGGACCTTTCAGCCATGTTTCCGGCTCCTGAACTGGACCTTACAGCCATGTTTCCGGCTCCTGAACTGGACCTTACAGCCATGTTTCCGGCTCCAGAACCGGACTTTACAGCCATGTTTCCGGCTCCAGAACCGGACCTAACAGCCATGATCCAGGCTTCAGTTCTGGTATCCACAGCCATGGTTCCGGCTCCAGAACCGGCCCATAAAGCCATGGTGCCGGCCCCAGTTCCAGCCATGGTTCTGGCTCAAGTACCGGCCCATACAGCCATGGTGCCGGCCCCTGTTCCAACCATGGTCCCGACTCCAGTTTCGGCTCCAGTACTGGCTCGCCGGCCGACACCTGTCCTGTCGGTTTACCGGCCGACGCTTACTCCATGTCCTGTCCCATTGGAGGCCCCGCCGACTATTCTCCTGCCGGGGGTCCTACCAGCTCCATGTCCAGTTCCATTGGAGGTCCCGCCGACTATTCTCCTGCCGGGGGTCCTACCAGCTCCAAGTCCAGTTCCATTGGAGGCCCCGCCGTCTATTCTTCTGCCGGGGTTCCTACCAACCCTGCGTCCTGTCCCGTTGGAGGTCCCGTCGACTACTCTCCTGCCGGGGGTCCTGCCAACCCTGTGTCCTGTCCCGTTGGAGGTCCCGCAGACTACTCTTCTGCCGGGGGTCCTGCCAACCCCTGGTCCTGTCCCGTTGGAGGCCCCGCCGACTATTCTTCTGCTCTTTGAACTATGCCTCTCCTGGGCTGTTGGTCCAGACCCGTCCTCCGGACCGCCTCCACCCACCCTGGTGGCCTATTGATGCCATCTAAACTGTTAGCATATTGCCATGAAAAGGGTCGAATTAGACAATTTCTTCACTGATCTATTGCGCAACCTGCAGGTCTATCTTTTCATTTATCCTGTCTAATGTTTTATGATCTACAAGAATATTTGCCACAAAATTAAATTGAAATGTATTGTTTAGATTATTCTGAATTTGTTACCACTTTTTTACTTTATAATTTCACAAACTCAATATCCTCTCCAATACAGAATTATTAAATGCAAATAAACATAAAAATCTAACATATTCATGTATTTATTCACGCAGGTGTGTGCTTAACATCCTGTTTTTCTTTTAATTTAATCCGATTTTTTTTTTTTTTTTTTTTTTTTTATCTGGAAAAAGGGATTTCTTTATTTGATTTGTGAGAAAGAATTCTGGCTTTAAAGTCAGAATTCTGAGAAATAAAAAGTAGTTTTTTAAAAAAAAATATTAGACAGTAAAGCTTTTTGTGTTTTTACAGCATGAATGTTTAAAACCAAGGCTCTTATTTTGTATGGCCGGACTACTCCATCAAATGGAATTATTATACAGTATATGCCCTGTGAATTTATTATAATCTGTAAATGGGAACACTATTCACGGGAGCACATATAGTTTGCCAAGACTGTCATGTGGAAATGCTGTTATATCATTTCAAGTTTTCTTTGGTCTAACGGCAACATTGATAGATCTATATACATATAACTACTTGGTTTCTTTCATGCATATTATTATTGATAAAAAAATATGCCGTAAGTGGTTATGTACAAAGTTTTGCCTAAAGTAAATATAGGCATAGTAAAAAAATGTCTCTTTATCAACCATCAGTATGGCGTGCAAACATATTTACACCACTAGAGGGCGATGTCTTGCAGCTTTAGGACATGTCTGCAGCTTCACTGGGTTTGCCCTATGGGTTTGACTCATTATGCAGAAACTTTGTACCTCAACACGAAGGTAGTTCTGCATTTACTCACTGATGTGTTGAGAGCAGCAAGAGGCTCACAAATATCAGGACAGTCAAAGTTTGATGGCTGACATTTCCGCTGCTTTTGATATCTCACAGAGTTCCAACAATGGATATTTTCGCTTTACTATGGATAGTCTCTCTGGCGTTCACAGGTAAGAATCTTGGTTTTTAAAAGTGTTTCCATCTTCTGCTGTTACGTTTATGTCTTCCTATTATATAATAATTGCTGAATTGTTAAAAAGTGTTTGGAAAGGAGTTGAGCTAACAATCAGGTCTACTTTTAAATTATTTTGTGACTCAAAAGCAGCATGGTTAGC